>APFE030299617.1:0-56107 GCA_000404065.3 Pinus taeda
AGGAAAAGAGTTGTATTGAAGCAAGGATATTAGGGGATAGAAGGGAAAATGGAAAACAGGGTTTGGTTTTGGGAGACACAGCAACATTATTTTTGTAATGAATAGTCAAAGCAATATGTCTTTTGATAAATACACACAGCTGCATTGTCTTTGTTTTTGCTTTGAATATACACAGCAATATGTTCTCTGTTTTGTAATGACTATGCACAACAATCTTTTCTCTGTTTTTTTGTTTTATTATTTTGCCATTATACTGCTCTTTCTCTTTTTGCACAACATATTTTAATCCTTGTTGTATGGAGGGCATTAGGGTTTAGGTTAGATTACATAGAGGGCATTAGGGTTTTAGGAATGTACTTGAGGGAGGGGTAGGGTTTAGAAATTGGGGACGGGGAAACTTAGTATTCTTTGCAATGAGATAAGATAGAGACATATTATGACAATTGTGAATTTAATGGGAAACAATGGAGGGAATAAATGGGAGTTTAAAACCTTGAAAAAACAACAACCCTAGCACTATGCCTACATGAACAAGCAATAACTAAAATCCATTTCTCTTTACATTTTTGATGGCAAATATACATGAACACAAGCCCATCATTCATATTTCAAGCATCCAACAGGTTAATAGACCCTACCTCGATCAATATAGCAAGCAAGAGGGCAATTTGAGAAAATTTGAAGTGGTTTTGCGGAAGACAGTTTGACTGGTCGCGCACAGGCTTTGACAGGTCGCGCACAGCTTGACAGGTCATGCCCGTTAGGAATTAACACTGTGGAGGGGCTGCTGACTGGTCGCGCACTGCCCAACAGGTCGCGCACAGTCCCTGACAGGTCGCGCACCTGAAAATGACCCAAATTCTCTGCAATTCGCCTCCTTTCGCCTTCTTCGCTCTCTCACTCTTCTTTGCAAACTCTTAGATGCACAATGAGGGTGTTTAGAGGGAATTTGACTCTTTATAGACCCAATTTGAAAAAATTTACTTACCAAACCCACTTTCTAATGTTTTGTTTTGGCATTCACTTTTAAAACTTATTTGAGTTTTCTTTGTCCTGATTTTGGCTCTTTGAGTTCTTTAACTCCATTCTTTTTGCAAGTAGACCATCTGATGGACTCTGGCAAGAAGACCAGGGTTATTGCCGGCATTTTGGAGAATTTTTGAAATTTCCTTATTTTTTGCAAAATTGACATGACCTTGGGTTTAAAAACAGGGTTTTTAAATCCAAGGTATAAATGAGCTATACCTGATGAAAATATCAATGAAACCTATTTACATACCTCCTTTTGGCTTGCTGGGGACTCATGGATGTTTGACTCATGACATTGCAAAGACTTTTGACCGAAACCCTAGACCTAAGACTTTGGATTTCAAGACAAAGCAAAACAAATGTGACATAAGCTCATTAACTGATATGACCTGATCCAGCAAAGCCAAGAAGGGAACAAGGACCAGCTCCTCCATCAGTTTTATGGCATGCCTAACAGGATGCAAAACTGACAGTGATGAGACACCTACCTATGCAAATGCAAAGAGTTTTGATCACTGATGGAGGGCTCAAGACCGACTCTAACAGGGCCAACAGAAGAAGAGGATAGGGGTTTAATACATGGAATCGATGTGATTATGTAAGAATCCATCTGGATCAATGCCATGCTAGAAGAAACAAAGCCATCATCACCTATTCAAGAAATTTTGGACATGGAAGGTGGTGTCCCACAAGAACCACCATCAACCTGTTCGACTTTGGAGACCACAGAGGAATTAAATGTCGGGATTAGCACTGTTCCAAAGGAACTAGCATCAACCTCAGAATAGGGGACTACACAGGTAGAGGTTTTAACTTGGAGTGGAGACACTGCAGACAGAGGGAAGGGGCCTGAGACGACAACTGGTGCCAGGATAGATCAGGTAGGAGAATTCTTTCAAATTTCCTTGTACTTCTCCATTCCGAAAGGGGCAAGGGTGTCTCGCTTTACCCAACATACAGAAGAGGAGGTGGTCATTCCACTGATTTTGAAATATGATGGGTTGAAGAAGGGACCAACTGCCATAGGCTTGTTGGCCACAGATCCCCAGATAGACCTCTCTCAAGGACCCAAAACAGAGAAAGAGGCAGATGTTTTTAAAATAAGGGAACTTGGAAGGAGAAATTTGGTTGAACCACCGATGAACATTCACCGAATGAGCCTGCCACCTGTCGAGATAGATTCACAACAAGGCAAGGTAGGAGATAGTAAGGAAATGGTTGCTCCCCAAGAAGAGAAACCAAGTAAGGAAGCCCCACAGAGTAATCTTGTGGATACTCCCTCGGGTAAATCACCACCTGTCGAACTAGTTGTAGTACCAGATGAGGTGGTGGTTAAACAATAATGGATGGAGTTGTGTGAACAACGAAGGCTGCCTATGAAGCAAAAATATTAGCTTCAGTTCAAAGAAACGAGGGGACTCAAAACATAGGTTAAGAAGCTGAGGAAACAAATGCATAGGTTGAAGAAACAAGTGAAGAAATATAAGCAGTGGGCTAAGAAGCCCAAACCCATGACAACTGAATCAGGGACATAGGTAGAGGAAGTGGCAACAACTTCTGTGTCCACTCAAACAGACTCGATAGAATATTTGTTTGAGGACCATGAATTTTCTTTGTCCGCTGAGGTACAGAACTGGAAGTCCACCACGGCGCAATATCTGAATGAAGCAAAGATAGCCTAAGAGTGAACATCCACAACTATCTTTGAATATGTAGAATGCATTGATATAATGCGACTGAGGCATGCGAAGCACCAATTCAAGTTGGAGTAGCTGGAAAGGCAAGTAGCAGAATTAAAATCCAATGAAGAGCAGATGCTTCATTTAGCACAAGAAGCAATGGCATGTCGCCCTCTTGCTTCTTGTTACTCTTTATTTTTGCATGAGAGCTTTCTTTTCTTTTGTTTGGAAAGCATCCAGAAAGAAATTAGTCATGAGATTGAGGACGGTGTACAATTCCTCCGGAGATTGAGAGCCCATGATGTGCGAACTTAACACTTGATGTGTGAACTTTATAGGCATGGGTATCTCTTGCGTGTTGAGAAAGAATTTAATCCGGTTCCATATGTGGGGGACATTCATTTAAGGGCCCTCACCTCTTACACTTTTAATGAGATAAGTTGGCAGAAGGCTTCTGACACATTCAAGTCAAATCAGGCCACGAAGCCTTTTATGGTAAGAGGAGAACCCGAGAGATTAGTGACTATGTATAATAAGCACACCACATTTTTGGAAATTATGGGAAATAGTGAACGGATGCTGAGGACACAAAAGTGGTGCATCGATCTCTGCGTCAAAAAATTATTCACGTTCTAGGCTGAGGCCCTGGATAGTTGTCAAAAGAGGTGGGTGATGTCACCCACATCTGTTCGGAATAGAGAACCATTTGGTGCACCAAATTTTTCACAGGAACTTAACAGGGTGCCAAGATATGTGGCGTGCATCCAAACATGTGGCGTCCGATGGATGGGAATTCGATTCCAGTACCATGTTCTATGTGCCAGCGGAACACTACACCCTAGCCTGTAATGTACCAAAGTATTGGTGGAAGGAAGTTCTCCTCTCAGAAGGGTTCAAGGTTCCAGGAATATAAATGGCCAAGGAATATGATCTCGCCCGGCTTCAGGAAGCACACAACCTATCCAAACCAGACCTACGGAGACAGCGAGATGCACGAGGGTGTGTAGAAGGCTAGTTGGGGGGAGATATTGGGCACCAGATTGGCCTATCTTTCCCCTACATTTCCACTCCTCTTTTCACCCTTTTTGCATTCATTTTCATATATTTATTGTGTAACATTATGAGGTAATTCCCTTTATCGTCTCTTGGGATATTTAATTAATGAAGTAGAGTCATGAAGGTTTCTACCTATACAAATCACTAAAACTTGTGATGACCGCAGATTATGGAGCACAGGTGTTGACCGCGTAGCATATCGCAATAGTTTCATGATTCACAACAGCTGTTTGACCACAAAAAAACAACATAATTGATTGCAGTTGCTCTTAGCCCATTTTCGACCATTCCTATTCTTGGTTCTCTCGGCTCTAGTCCTGCGATACAACTGATGTATATCTTTGGGCATACAGTTGCCAGGTTTCAGGGAGAATTATTGTATTGTATAAAAGATGGGTCATTCCTGTATCAAGGCGAACACAGATGATATTGTAACAACAGTATTTAGATTAATAAGATATAACCTTTTTTGCTGATCTATCGTTCGTCGTGAGTAATGCAGCCCTAATCAAAGATCTGGGCCCACTCTTTTGATCAGGTGTTGCATGTTTCCTTGTGTTGTGTGTATTTTCTATTTGCTGTGTTTATTTCTTATTGCTGCTACATATCTCTTAGATAACTGTGAATACCTTTTTACATTCTGCAATTGATTTTTACTTCTACCTCAACAATGTTTTGATTGTCAATCACGAACCCTTGGTTGAGGGCAGATCGTAACCTTGCCCCTACATATACCTTGCATGTTTCCTTGAGAATAATATGCACCTAGATTGATACATTAATGTAGGAAAGGAGTGGATAATTTATTCATACACTGACACCAACATGTTTCATGAGGACTATTCTTATCTTGGACTCCCCATCCCTCAAAGAATATTGGTCCTCCACAACTACTCTTATGTTGGATGCCCTATCTCATCCTCAAAGAATATCAAATGTCAAATAATTACCCAATCCTCCATTTTGTCTTCCCAGGTGAAGACCAAAATGATGTGTCTATCTCTCCCTCTTAGATAGGGAGGACATATTCCAATAAAGGAATGTACTCATTCCTACAAAAGTAATGTACCTACGCTCCCTCTTGTCTTAGGAATTTCCAAGTTTCTTCCAAGTAAGTGATCTAAATTTAAACAAGAATGCAACAAATTATAGATATAACCATAAATACAGAGATGTAACAGAAATAACACTTCTTTTCATTAATATCAAATAACGAAATACACTTACAAATAGAATGGAAATGAGACTAGCTCAGGCGATTGTAGCTTATCTCTTGGAAGAGATGTGGCGGCTACATGCCTTTGAACTAAGTTACAATGAGGCTCAATGGCCTTTTTATTATTAAACAATAAGAGAAAACCATAAAAAACCAAAACCAATCCGAGGGGATGTAACACCAAGAGTTTATGGGCCCTGTTGGGGTTAGTCGGGAAACCAACTTCCTGGGGTCATAACTTGGTTATATTATCTTTGTTTGATGCGCATGATATCTCGTTGGAAAGATCCCTTTGAGGACACAATAAAAAAAATGATTTCAACAAAATCGACTACACGAATATTGCCAAAAAAATGTTGTTTATGGCCTCAAATCGGCTCTGGAAGTTTAGGACTCGAAAAACTGCCAAAAATCGTAAATTGTGCTACAATTAAGGAAACTGAAAAAATGAAAGAAACAATAGTGGGGGTCCAAGTGGAATAGGGGGTGGACACCAATATCTACCTGGATCATTCCTCGCCCCTTATGAACAAATTTTCTCCATTGCGTTGAGTTCCTCCATGAGATGAGGAAACTTTTGCTGAACTTGGTCCCTAGTGAGCCATTTTCCTTAGTGTAGGAGTTGGTCAGCTTTGACAACTCGATATAGTTGGATCTTCTACTGGCGAGTGTTCTTGATCTGTATGTCCATGATTCGATTAGTTGCATCTTGTTCCATGCAGTCTGGATTTAAATTTATTGGTGTGAGTTGTTCTGCAATGTCGTATGTGTCTAGTGATGGTGGAATATATGGCCGAAGGTGATCCACATTGAACACTAGGTGTAGGCCAAGGAATGGGGAAATGTTGAGCTCAAAATCATTATCTCTCACAGTCTTGGTGATGGTGTATGGCCCATATCGAATTGATTGAATCTTGTGGTGGGGCCCAATGAGGTGCTCCTTCTACAAATGTAGCCAAACTTTGTCACCCACTTGGAACTTGTGTGGCACCCGATGTTGATCATGCCATTACTTGTACTTAGAATTGTACTTTTCCAATATATCATGGACATGTTAGAAAATGTGTTGAATGTGCTCAATGAAGCTATTTGCCTTGTCGACTTCGGACTGGACATGAGCCAAATCTACCTGAGTCGCTGCAAATGGTATCGCCACATCAATGGGACATAGTGGCTGGAATCCCAAGCCCACCTGAAAAGGGTTGTGGCCAGTCGAGTTGTGGAGATCCTAGTTGTAGTTGTGTTGGACATAGGGAAGGCTCTCATCCCATGTGCGTGGATGCTTTGAGTTGTACATGCACAGAATGTGTACGATCATCCTGTTGATGACCTTTGTCTGGCCATCAATTCGGGAATGGAAAGTTGTGGACTTAGTGAGCTTGGTGTCTAGCATCAACCATAGACTGGACCAAAATGTACTGAGGAACATGTTGTTCAATCTAAGATGATAAACTGTGGGATCCCAAAGTGTACCCACACTCGTTCAAACAAGAGTTTAGTAGTGGCTCTTGTTGTGATACTCTTCTTGCAGGCCGCCATAATGGCCATCTTCGAAAATATGTCGACGACTACAAAAACATAGTCACTGCCATGCTTAGTAGAAGGAAGGCCTAACATGTAATCCATGGATATGAATTCCCAAGGTCGACTAGGGGTAGGCAGAAGAGTATAGAGACCTTGCTTCTTGATGGTGAGTTTGGCAATGGCGTAGGCAGTGCAATATCTGATGTAATCTTGTCAAAGACTTGGCCAATAGAAATACTTCTACAGTATTGCCACAGTTTTCGCAAGCCTGAAATTCCCAGTGGCTCGACTGTAGTGCACTTCCCAAATCATCTTCGCATGCTCGCTTGAAGGAACACAAAGGTGTCCCAGGTGACATAACAGAGCATCCTAGAGGCAAAAATATGGAACTTGCTGACCCTCCAAGAGCGTATGGTATGTGTGGCTAAATCCTGGGTCGCTTTTGTAGAGAAGTGTCCAATCAGAAGTCTCATGCCCACAAGAGTTGAGCACGGTGGTTAAGGCCATGATCGATGGTCGGCTGAGGCAATCAACAACATTATTTGTGTTTCCCTTCTTGTACTTGATATTGAAATCGAACTGTTGCAGGTATGTGGACCA
This sequence comes from Pinus taeda, assembly GCA_000404065.3. NCBI lineage: Eukaryota > Viridiplantae > Streptophyta > Pinopsida > Pinales > Pinaceae > Pinus > Pinus taeda. Next base: position 7,105 of record APFE030299617.1, read on the forward strand.
CTTCTGATGGCAATCATTATGAAACTTCCCTTGCATTTGTATGAATTGTAGGGTCGGTGGTCTGTTTGGATGACCGTTTCCTTCCCCAAAATGTAATGCTTTTATTGTCGGCATGCCTGCACAATGGAATACATCTCTTTGTCATAAGTCGGATACTTCCAGACTGTCTCTGAAAGTGTCTCACTATGATATGCCACTGGATGCCCCTATTGAGCAAGGACTGCCCCAATAGCATAGTCAGAGGCATTTGTCTTGATCTCAAATGATTGTTGCAAGTCTAGTAATGTGGGCATTGGTGCAGAGCAGAGGTGATGTTTCAACTCTGTGAATGCCTTCTGTTGAGATTCAGACCAAAATAATTTTTCTTTCACTCCTCCTTTGGTGACTTGACTCAAGGGCCAAGTGATATGAGAGAACCCCAACACGAACTTGCAATAGAAATTGGCAAGACCAGAAAGCTACAAAGCTCTGTCAGAATGGTTGGGGATGGCCATTCCCGAATGACTTGGATCTTGGCTGGATCCACATGCACCCCCCATTCATCAATAATGTATCCCATATAGTGAACTTGGGTTATTCCAAAAGTGCATTTCTCCAAATTGGCACATAGCTTGAGTTTCCACAATGTTCGGAGAACCTGTCAGATATGGTGGAGGTGCGTTTCCCAACTCTGGCTGAAGATCAGGATGTCGTCCAAGTATACCACTACAAATGAGTTGGTGAATGGCGGCAAGATGTCATCCATCAACCCAATGAAGGTTGTAGGAGAATTCGTTAACCTGAAAGGTATAACCAACCATTTGAAAAGGCCTTCCTCGGCTTTGAAGGCAGTATTCCACACATCGGAGGGTTCAATTGGTACCTGGTGATATCCAGACTTCAAGTCAATCTTGCTGAAATATTTTACCCCCTTGAGTTGGTCTAGAAGGTCATCAATCCGTGGGATCGGGTACCTATTCTAAAATATGATCTTGTTCAGTGCCTAATATTCAATACAAAGTCTCCAAGTCCCATCCTTCTTTTGTACCAACATGATCGGGCTCCCACAAGGTGATGAACTCGGCCGAATGTGACCTTTCTATAAAAGCTCCTGGATTTTCCTCTTGATTTCATCGTTCTCCATAATGGAGCATCTAAAGATTGTGTTATAGACATTTTTGGGCACTGCAACCCCAATCATACATGTCCATAAACCAAGGGCTCATAAGTTCCTAAAAGTGTTGCTTCATGCTCTAAAGGAACAAGGTCAGTTGATTACATCATCTCCCAGAAGTTCTCTACAGAAAACTGCTCAGAACTGGACCATACAAACTGCCCAGTGCAGAGGATGCGATGCATCTCACTTGCTCATTGTAAAGGGTGCGATGCATACTGGAAAGCCCTTTTGTAGGGTGCGATGGGTGAGAGTAGACAAATGGCAGAGACATTTTGCAAGGTGGATCATCATGGAATCTTCCAGAAACTTCTCCTATGACACTTGCCTCTCTGAATTTGCCAGGGATGAGTAAGAGATCATCAATCTCTAAGTGGAATCAAGAACTATCAGAGAGAGGACACTAATCAAAATCCCAAAAGCTGACTCACTCCCCTGCAAACATATATATATGGATCCCTCATCACAAAGATCCAGAGGTTGGAATCTTGTATCTTGTAAGGAAGTGGTGTTGGTTTCCTAGTGCAACATCATAGTGTTGGGTGATCTAAGCTTTTCATGAGGTGAAGAAGGGCTTTCATGCTGAGAGGATAACGTTGGGTCAGAACAATTGGTTGTAATCCTCTTTGCTATTCTTGATATTAATAAAGTTATTCAAGTTTTCCTCCACATTCTTGTATGTTTGATGATATATACATTTGTGTGGCCAATACATATCTGGTCCTATATTGCTTATGATTGTAGATCTCTGTTCTAAGATAGTATTATGCTACTTTGATTCCATAGGTGCTCTTTGAAGCTAGATAGACGAAAGAGGAGTGGCAAAGATCTATCAGAAGGGAGAGGAACTAAGCAAGGAACCAAGCACAAGACTGAGGTTGGTGTCCTTTGTTCCCCTTTTATCTATTTCTCATAAAGGAAAGCTATATTAGTTTTAGTTTGTTTGTTTCTAAGATAGCTACCAGTCTTAGTGGGACTAGTAGCTCCAAGTGGACACTAGATTTCCTGATGACAAAATGGGCGACTCCACTGGGGAGCGAATAGATTGTTTGCTAGTCTATATTTGTTTATTTTATAAACTTACAGACGGAGCTTGAAGTTAAGTCAGCTAGCCTTCGAACTGCATTTGCTATGCAAGTGCAAAGTAAATCAATGTTGCTTCAGTGTATCTCCAGGTTTTGTTCATAAATTGAACAATCGATCTGTAAACATTCTGATTTCCCTAGTGGTGGCTCTAGTAATCTCATTAGATCAGCACTTGTGATTTATATTTACTGAACATCGCTTGCTCGGCATAAATCCCTGAACTAAACTGCAAATTGTGACCAAAGACGAAGTAAAAGTCTCACACTAGTACTATCGCACCCTCTCTTCAAGGAAGTCTGTATGCATCGCACCTCCCGTGTGCAGTAGGTAGGATGCATACTGGATTCCCTATGTAATAGGTGTGATGGTCAGAAAGGGTTAATTTTGCCTTCAGACTTTGGTTTTTCTTCACTCTCTTCAGCTCTATTCAGGAGTTTTTCTGTTTGTGATTAGTATACCACTGTGGAACCCCCTTCCTTTTCATCATTCCACCTCCATTGTGCAAAGAACTGTAAATGTTTTTATGTATTATGTGCCATTTTCAGTTCTCTTTTACAAATAAGTAGCGTAATCAAACTGTCGTTTCTTGATTTGGAAGTGTCGCAAGTGTTGTTTTCAGTCATAAAAGATAATCCTATTGTTCTTGATGGTTGATTATACTGTTACTCTTGTATTTGATTTGAATTAGTATTTTTTCAAGTGTCAAAAACAATTTTCAATTCTAAATTGCAAAGTGTTGTCGTTATCTTCCTTTCATTTTGAAGAGAAATTTGTTAGTATTGTCGCTTTGAAAAGATAATTCAAATTTTTACTTAGCATTCTTCTTGTCATTCACACATTAAGAAGGTTGAAAATAAATACATGCATGTGCATTTGCATTTAGACTGCTTGTTGATTTGATTTAGGATAGTGCATATAGTGTGTGCTCTGTGCTCTATGTTGAAAGAACCTCATTTCTCTTTCCTTAGTAGCTAGGATTTTCATTGCAAAAGAAGATTAAACGATTGTTTATCATCTTAGATTGCATTTTAGGAATTATGTATCTACATCACACAGTGAACCTGAAAGGAAAATTCTTAAGCAAGATCAACAGTAAAATATATTCAATGAACATAAAAACGCTTTGGAACCTAACGCACAACATTTAGAAGTCTAGGCTAGAGACATATTCCGGTGTCGTAAAGCCTGGTAACTATCGCTTTCATTGCTGGTTGGGTGATTCCTCCTCTTTGAGACGACAAGTGCCAGTACGGACTTGTGATCCCATGTACCGTCGAGTATATATTGGGAGACCACAATAGGCTATATCCTTTATCCTTAGGAAGTTGTGTCTGTTGTCCTATCGATCGCAATGCACTAAACATAGCATTCGGGAAGATTGACTGCCGTACTGTAAAAAGCATTCTACAATTTTGCGATTGGTTTGGTAATCGCTCTGTCTAGATTTCCAGAGTATTCTCTTTTGTTCCTTTTCAGACTCCTTAAAGGAAAAGGTCCATCTGAGCACTTGTCACTTCAGGCTCATTAAAAATCGAAGGCGACTAGAGTCATCTTTTGTTTTTTCTCGACTCTTAAAAATTGAAAAAAAGTTGTGTCAAAGCATCTAAAATTCATTTAATTCAGAATTTTTTTCGACTATTATTTTGAGTTGATCGAGTAATCCACAATTGTGGAAGAAAGTCAATCAAAACCCCGTCATTCGCAGAGGCTTACGAGTCAATCGTCATTGACTCTGGAAACGAAACTATTCCGAACAAAGCAAACTCATTTGACCGGATCAAAGTCCCCTAGGTTGGCTGGAGCAAGTACTCCGACATCCTCAGAGACTCCAGTTACTTCGAACATTTCTGGTATCATTGCATCTACAGAGGAAATTCTGTAGCCACAAAAGGACATTACAACTAATCCTAGTGTGACGGTAAACACTTCTATTCCCGAACCGGCTCCATCTACAACTGATTCGGAAGGTGTTACTCCCCAAACATTAGTCGCTGCAGAACCTATACCTTCTTCGGCACCAGAAATATTTTACAGACCTGACGATCTACCTCTTCCACCTGGATTGATTGCCATAGAAGAGATTGTGGAGGATCCTCCATCTAATGCTCCATCGCAATTTGGAGCCGGGATCACCCTATATCCTTCTTCATCAGAAATTAGTCTCCCACCATCGGAAGTTCCTGAAGAATCGCTAAGGAATATTTTGGATAGGCTAAATATGTCCGAACAACCATCGACATCTAGGACTGTGTCATCCAACACAGCAGTGATAAAACTTCCTGCTGCTACTCCGACAATGTTCGTCGGCATGCCATTTGTCCCAACTAGCTCTCAATTTCTGGATGGAATCCATCCAGGGGTTGTTTCAACAGTATGGTCTGTTCCCGTTTGTTCGTCCAGAACAATATCTGGAATCTCTTATGTTGAATCTCAACAAATTGATCCTTCACAGTGTCAATTTGGGCAATCCGGTCCCCAAAGGAAAATCATTCCTTTGAGCACTGGGTTACTACCGTATGGGGGGCAGTATACCCTTTCATTGTCTTCTTCGGGAGAACAACCATGCGAGAGTTCACAACAGAATTTAGGTTATGTTGGAATTACATCTAGCGGTTGGGTGCCAATCCTGCCTCAACAACCAAGAGTTGTATACTCAATGAAACAAAGTTTACCTATGTCAAATATCCCCACTACGCCGACTATTGTGGCAGTGTCGCAAGTACAAGTGTTGCCTATTGTATGCCAACCTCAGGTTTCTCAGGTCGTAATGCAACAAACTCTTGTCCCTACGATGCAACCGCAATCACCGACTAGTGGAATGACCCAAGTTCAAAGGGGGTTTATTACCCCTCATCTTGGTTAAACAGTCAGTATTGGACAACAACTCATGGCTTCACAACCATGGCTGGTGCAATACAAACAACCGCAATTCCAACAAACTTACCAAGGATCTGAGCAACAAGTCTTTGAATTAATGGGCAGCCGTATATTCAAAACGGTCAATATCAATCATTTCATAATGTTCATGCCCATCAACCTTACCAAAGTTACTAACATCAAATGCATTACGCTGGTATGCAAAGACCAACTGCTCAGGCAATTCCATCTTATCCTGAGTATGCTTCGCCAAGCCTGAATCAACTGTTGCCTTTCGTGGTGACTTTAGAGTTACCGGATCTAAATCGATTAACGAACGATCCAATTGCCTATGCCCCTTGGTGGCTGGTGATTCCACATAAAATTCCATCAGATATTCCTAAATTTAATGGAAATTCGGGTGAAAACCAGTCGAATCATGTGATGACTTTTCATCTGTGGTGTTCATCAAACACTCTCAACGATGATTCAATCAAGCTTCACCTTTTCAGCGAACGTTAACTGGTCCGGCAACAAAATAGTATATCGAATTGCCTAGAGCTTCGTTTGATAACTTCAGTACCCTAGCCACAACCTTTTTAACCCATTTTCAATTACCCATAAGGTACGAAATGGGAAAAGAGCTTCTTACCAATTTCAAACAAATGACAGCCACTCACATATTCGATCATATTCATGAGTGGCGACGTCATTGTAGAATGGTAAAAACATATGTTCCTGATCAGCTATTGGCTGAATGGTTTATTAAGTCATTGTTACCTTCTATTACAGAAGATGTGGCAAAGGGAGGAGTCATCACTAAAGAGAAAGTTATTGCTCGTGCACAATATCTAGACTTGATATATACTCAGTCTGGCATGCTCTACGATAAAATCCTTGATGCTCCTAGATCAGAATATTCTGTCCCTCCCCCTCCTAAATCAAACAAAGACTCTCATGTCGGTGATGGCGTGATAGGTACGACTAGCACGAAAATCATAAAGGCTACGTCAAAGAAGGCCCCTATGGTTTCAAGTCAAAATGCAAATGTGGACCTTCTCGCCTCAGAAGTAAATGTTGTGTCGACAGACAAAGGCAAAGAACCCAAGCAACCAGGAGGCAAGAAGAAAAAGAAAGGGAAGAAGAAGAAACAAGAGGAGTCGTCTCCTGAAAAATCTTCTGCAAACCATTCTGGAGATAGGAAACCAAATCATCCATGCCTAATATGTGATGAGGATCATTGGACGAGAGAGTGTCCATATAAAGCTGAGCTTAGAAAATTCTTTAAGAGTTCAAAAACCTCGGCAGTATTGACTGATTTATTTCCGAATCGAGGAACAAATCTAGTTGCTAGTGACAATGCTTCCCCGTCCCAAGTGCTAATGTTTTCTATTTCGAAGCAGCAAAATGATGCTTTGATATTGACAAGGAATAAAGATTATGGGAATCCACAGATGTCGAACAACAAGGATAATGATCAACCTAGTAATTCGACAACAACTTCACCTGAAGTTGTGCTACCCATCACTCCTGAACTAACGATAAAATTGCCAAAGGGAGTAGTACACAAATTGACATTTAATCCTCATGCCAGAGCAACACAAAATTATAATATAGTGGAGGATCTGGCCCAATCGCCATCCGCTATGTCGACACTTGAGGTACTGCAAAATTGCCCCTCCGAAAGGCAGGCTTTATTTTCAGCGATAGGTGGGATTGACCCAACGGATTCCAATCTTGTTTCCTTTAATCATAAAGGATATGACCCTCAGTTACCAGCTCAACTAGCTTTCCTTATTCAAGTGAAAGCCCTCAACAAAATTGTTCATCGAACAATTATTGATGAGGGGGCATCTACATGCATTATGTCGATGAGTTGTTGGAAAACTTTAGGATCTCCAACCTTGTCGTGATTGTTGACGACATTAAAAGCATTTGATGGATGAACATACACCCCATATGGGATATTAAGTAACTTGCAAGTTGAATTGGGGGGCAAAACAATAGAAATTGATGTTGAAGTTATAGACGGAAACCTTGATTACAACATCCTACAAGGAAGGCCCTAGATATATGCTATGGCTGCCGTTGTGTTGACCTACTTTAGGAAGATTGCATTTCCTTTCTATGGAGGAATTACAATCATCGACCAACAAACATTTCTCCCCAACAATTCACAAGTTACGGGAAGCATTCTGATGATACATGGAAGCCCTCACTAGCTTCATAATATCAGAGTAGGCCTACTAAAAGACCCTACATTAATGGGGACTTTTTCCCTACCGCCTCCAATCAATTTGGCGGAAGTGGCCAAGGTCGGAACCTGCAATATGATATCTTCTATTCAAAATATGTCAGAAAACGATATTAATATGGATCATCAGCAGGTATTGCCTCTAAGCCCAATAGAAATATTATAGAAATCAATGTTTTCGGCATGGGAGGAAAACCCAAATCAACACTCATCAAGCGTTTGGATAGATAGGTCTAAAGAATATGGCACCCCTTCAGATCCTTGGTCGCAAGAACATTCTACAGACGAAGGAATTGTTCAGTCAATGATGATTGACAGGGCACCATGAGAAGATTACCACCATCCTTCCCATCTTCCAAATTGTAAGGAGGATCATTCCAATGACCTTGATCATCCCTCAGTTTTTTATTTTCTATCAAATACTGTAAATATGGTGGGTTCTGAGCAAAACCTGTCCAATATTGAAGAGACTATCGCCATAAATATCTCGACCAAAACAGATGTTGTAGAGAACATTCATGTCGGCAAATCTTGTTCTCCTTCAGAACTGGAAATATATAATGCTCTTTTTCGCGAGTTTAGAGATGTCTTTGCTTGGTCATATGACGAAATGCTAGGCATTGACTCGAGCATAGTTGAACATGAAATTAAGATGTATCTAGATGTCAAACAGGTACGACAATGGTTCCGGCAGGTGCACCCCAAGAAAGTCATTGCCATCAAGGCAGAAGTTGAAAAACTCCTCCATGTTGTTTTTATTTACCCCTTTCCTCTAACCCATTGGGTATCGAATATTGTTCCTATGATGAAGAAGCAAGGAACGATTAGAGTGTGCGTCAATTATACGGATGTAAATCAAGCTTGTCCGAAAGACAACTACCCTACGCCCTTCATTGACCAGATAATTGATGAATGTGCCGGATGTTAAATCTTTTCATTTATGGATGGATTTTCCGGGTATAATCAAATAAATATTCACCCACAGGACCATTCAAAGACTGCATTTATTTGTTCGTGGGGCACATTCGCATATCGCAAGCTACCCTTTGGTTTAAAGAATGCAGGGGCAACATTTCAGAGAGCAATGAATTATGCTTTCCATGACATCAAGAACATCGTTCAACCATATCTCAACGATCTTCCAGCTCATTCACGAAAGCGGACCGATTATCCGCAGCATTTGAGAGCGATATTTCTACGTTGTCGACACTACAAGATACGACTCAATCCGCACAAATGTGTGTTTTGTGTTAGTTCTGGTCGTTTACTTGGCTTTGTGGTCTCAAAGGATGGGATTCGTCTCAACCCATGTAAAGTTCAGGCAATCATTGATTTGCCTCCACCTTCAAATTTGCTTCAGATTCAGAAACTCCAAGGGAAAGCAAACTTTCTGAGGAGGTTCATTCCAAATTACGCTGAACTTGCTAAAGGTTATACTCGTCTATTGAAAAAAGAAGTACCCTTCATTTGGGATCAGGTCGCACAAGCTTCCTTTGATGCTTTAAAAAAATCCCTAATAAAAGCGTCATTAATGTATGCTCCTAATTATCAAAATGACTTTAACCTGTATCTGGCTGCAGCGGATACGACCATAGCGATGGTTTTAGTTCAAGAAGATGATGGAATTGAACATCCTATATATTATTTAAGCCAAAACTTAAATGATATGGAAATAAAGTACTCCTACGTTGAAAAGCTGGCTCTCGCAGCTGTTCAAGTGATACAGAGATTTCGACACTATGCCCTCTTTAGAAAAACTACCGTTCTATCAGATTGCAACCCCATGACTTATATATTGTCGTGACAGTTGCTAGGGGGAAAATATTCAAAATGGGTAGCAATTTTACAAGAGTTTGATATGGAATTCAAAAAATCCAAATCAAAGAAAGCCCTAGTTTTCGCGGAGTTACTATGTGATCTCCCATCATCGTCCAACGATGCAACATCCGAAGAAGCAATCGTGGATGAAAATTTGTTTCTAATATCTTCAAGCAATCCGTCGTATGGAGATATAATTATCTATCTCCAAACCCAAACATATAGGTCTAATACCTCACGCTCGGAACAATGACGGATTCGATACCAAGCAAAAGACTACATGATCGTCGGTGATACGCTTTACCGTCGTGGTGTCGATACAGTTCTGTGGAGGTGCCTCACCCATGAGGAGGCCAAAAAAGTCCTGAATGATTGTCATTCAGGCACATGTGGGGGGCATCAATCTGGTTATGCTACGACGCAAAAGATTTTACGAGCAGGATACTTCTGGCCAACAATGTTCAAAGATTGCATAACCGCAGTCAGAAGTTGCCATGCTTGCCAAATCTTTGATAGCAAACCCAGGAGACCACCAGCACCTCTGCAGCCAGTAGTACCTGTTGGGCCATTTGCCAAATGGGGCATAGATTTCATGACATGTAACCCCGCCTCGGCTGGGGGGCATGGGTATATCATAGTCGCAGTAGACTACTTTACCAAATGGGCCGAGGCGATGCCTACATTAAACAACAGCGGCGAAATGGCTGCCCTCTTCTTTTTCAATCATGTAGTCTCCAGATTCGGCATTCCACAGACCATAGTCACAGAACATGGATCGCATTTTCGCAATCACATGATGGTTGAGTTGGTTGCCAAATTAGGACTGTCTCACAACAGCTCTACTCCGTATTATTCGCAAGCTAATGGACAAGTTGAGGCAATCAACAAGGTCCTGAAGCGCATGCTGTAAAGGATGATTGGAGTCCATAAATGGAGTTGGCACCTAATCCTGTACTCATCCTTGTGGGCATACCGGACATCGGTGAGGAATGCGACCGAGTTTACACCTTTTCAACTGGTGTATGGCCTAGAAGCGATCTTGCCAGTTCAGTGTGAAATCTCGTCCCTCAAGCTTGCAGTCGACCTTCTCCTCGGAACTTCAGAAGAAGAGGCAAATTTCTTGGAATTAATCCAATTGGATGAAATCCATTGTGATGCAGCTATGACTAACGAAGCCCATAAGAAATGAGTCAAAGCGCAGTTCGACAAAAATTTCAAACCTCGTATCTTCTCAGAAGGCGACCTAGTCTTACTTTACGACCAAGAGTCCGATAAGTTGGGAGCAGGTAAGTTCAAGTCTTTATGGATAGGTCCCTATATTGTTAAGCATGTATTAGCAAAAGGAGCCTACGAGTTGATGGATTATGATGGGATTCCACTGGCGCAACCCTGCAACGGGTTGTACCTCGAGCGTTACTATGCTTAACTCAACATGGTAACCCCTATGCTTTTGTTACATTTTTGTTTTCGCTAAGGGTAATTGTTTTGGTTAGGTAATCCACTTTTTTCATTTGTTGCAGATGTCGAACCTATTGGAATCATTTGTTGGATATGTCGATGGAGCGAGTCGTAATTCGCGGAACCTATCTTCTGCGGCCTGGGCCATCTTCAATCCCAGCAGCGAGTTAGTGAGTTTCAGAGGGGTATGTATTAGTCGGTCGACGAACAATATCGTTGAATACAACACCTTAATAGAACTCCTTTATGATGCCATCACGCATGGCATACGCCGACTTGTCGTCAGGCCAGACTCACAACTTGTCATTCTACAACTCACTAGTATCTACTCTGTATGAAATCCAGCTATCTATCGCATGTTCCTAAGGGTTAGGATTTTGGAAAGATAGTTCGATTACATTCAATATCAACATATTTCCAGAAATTTAAACACATTAACAGACTCATTGGCAAATTATGTTTTAGATAGACATTTGTGACATTTATAAAAAGAAGCATTTCATCAATATTTGCAACAGGATCATGTAACTTAACCAAAATAAACTCTGAAAATCAAATATTAATATATAACTGTTTATAGTTTATACATAATGTTTTGTAACCTAGACAAAATCGGTCAAATGACCCAAAAACTCAAAATGCTAGGGGGCTCCCTAGTCTAATGATGCTGGTGATAACAAGTCACTGCTTGTGCAATCATGCGTAAAAGCCTAGTCCATCGACTCGGCACACCAATGTTATGTCGTTGCAACCTCAGAGGTAGCTCGTCGGTCCTCACGTCTGGAATACCAAGAGTGAGACCCTCAACCTGATCCTGCAATGTTGAAAGAGTCTCGACCACATCAAGGTCGAAAAGGATAGCCCTCCCCACAACACTCTGACTAGTAGGTCGGTCACAATTTCTAAATCTGGAGAGCAGCGATAGGCTTCCTCTACTATTTGCTTCAATTGTTGATTATGCACTAGTGCTTCATTATGTTGTAGACTAAGCTGATTAATGTTGATTCACTATTCGCTGAGCATTTGTACCGCGCGTCCTTCCATAGCGCGGAGTTCTATTGTCGCTCCGTCCTGTAGCAGGTATAGTATATCCCACGGAAGGGCAGGCAAGTTTAGGCCAAGTTCCTTGATCCAGCCCACTGCAGCTCTGTCCTCTGTGTTGTCCGTTGTTAATGCTCCTTCCAGCAGTGTGACAGTGTTAGCCATTTTGGCCCACAACAATTGCTTCATTGCCAATGTACCTGTAGCACCATAGGTAGCTACCATTCCCTCCTGTGGGGGCCGCACCTGAAGTTGCTGCAGCTGCACCATAAGGGCCCCTAACACATTTTGCTGCTCTGTCATTACTTCCTGGAGCACTTCCCTAGTGACCTTGAGAACTGTGTCACCGATGTTGTAGAGGTCACCATCTATCAGTGTAATGGGTTTGTCGTCCATCTTGGAAGCCTTGATCTTCTTCTGTGGACCTGCTCATTCCATACCTTGAGACCATTTCAGTTGTGTAGATGTCGTGCTTGGGTCTGCGCCTTCCATTGTGTCCTCCATCCCTTGTCTTGTGGTCAAGTCCGAGCCTCCTTCTTCCTACGTCATGGTGGCCCCTATTGCCTGTGTTGTTGCTACTTGTTCGGGGCCCTTTGTCAGCCTTCTTTGCCTCGCGGAAAGCCCTTACCTCCTCAGCCAACTACTCGTTGTGCTTCTGTTGAGCCAGTAACTTGGTGGCCTACTTCTATTTTTGTACTATTGTCTTATCGCATGCCACCAAATCTGGGGTGCGCCACTCGAGTGGCCATGAGTGGAGCACAGCAAAAATGGCATCATCAATCACGATGAATGGCAGTTTAGTCTAGTTCTACACCGGATCTTTCCACGCCTTAATAAACACATTGTGCATATCCACCTTGAAGTATGCAAAGCTCCATAGACTTTCGTACACTGTGGGGGATAGGCGTGGCTTTCTATTAATCCACATTTGGATGCTTGCCTCCATGAGCACCCAGAAGATCTTGGTCTCATGGATCCATGTGGCATCCTTTGTAGCCCAAGCGGTGCATATTTTGTGGCCTCTAGCAAGTCCAGTTCAGGAGGAGGGAACTGATTGTCCTCTGGTAGTTCCCCTGACACTAGTACGATGGACAAGAGCAACCACATGTAGTGGAAGGTCTTTCTCTACTCATGGACTTCCTTGGTGAGGAATTTTTCACAGAGGAAGGCAGCCCAATTGAATTGAGCCCCCTCCACGCATTGTTCAGCCAATGCGATGACCATCGCTAGTACCTCGTTGTCGTGAAATTTTCTCATCACCTTCCCATCCAACAGCTAGGTAGCTACGCGCACCCCTTTGTCTGGAGTGCTACTAATTAAATAGCCTCTCTGCTTCTTTTCCAACTTGTATTTCTTCTTCATGGCCTCTGTGAGTGCCAAACCTCCACTTTTGCCAGCTATTTCCATGGGGTCTCTTCCCTCGTAGGGAAGCCGAGAAATCCTGTGAATAAGCTTTTCTATGATGGGAATGGGCTTCTCTAGCCACAACTACCCATCGTGTACCAGGAAAAGCAACTACCTAATGACAAAGATCGTAATCGATGCGTGGTGAAAATGTGGTATCCATAGTAGGAGGAGTAGCTCAACCTTCTCCACACCGCACAACCATTTCTGCAGTTCTAGCATTGTTATGGACCCCTCCTTGCTCTGTTTCATGAGTTTTCTAGTCTCCAAATGTGGGAATGTTTTTCTGTCCACAAGGTCCCAATCTTCAAATTTCATCGTGGGCATGTGGCCCAAAACCGAACCTTCAACTAGAATTCCATCTGGAAGGAGCGGGGTTTGGAGTGCGCTCTTAGCGGCATCCAAATCCTTGGGTACTTTTTCTTTCCCTTTCTACAAAGGGACATACTTGGGAAGTTTTGTTGCAGTGCGCACCAGCTAAATTTCTTCCCCCATTTCTTCATCTGCCTCGATCTCTTCTACGAAAGCCTGGAGGTCCTCCTCCTCATCATCTGACTCAAGATTAACAGTCTTTCCCTAGTCTTCCATAGAAAGTTTACCAAACCACGGATTTTACGGAGACATGTGGATTGGTCCTGCTACCTGCAGATCTGTTTTGGGCCTTAGCATTCGAGGTGATTTTGGAATTTTCGGTGCATCCCCTACTTACAGCGTAAGGCTCTGTGCGGCTTCTTTGGTTGTCGACATCATTCTATTCAGGAGGTCCTTCATCTCCTTCGGCAACGTCTCAAACATTGAACTTACTCTTAAAGCCTCCAAATTCGTAAGGTCCATACCCACTTGATAATGCAACAACTAAATTCTCAAAACGCCAAGGGTTGTTCATTGGATAGCCACCTGTGATTTATAGGCCTTTTTGGATTCAAATTTGACCATTCCCCCCACATTCAGCCCATTAATGCTAGATTGGCAGAAGATCGTTCCAAATCTAGTTCTAACTTCATGTCTTAACTACCCACCGCCCGCTCCTATTTGCCTTAAATTGGACACCTTGTCATGAATAGTGACACCAACAGTCACCTCCCAGCTTACCCGTGCAGCAGCGTAGTCCCCTATGCATAGGCGCAACCCTTGTGACATATTGATCCTGTGCACAAGCTCCTTATCATGTAGCTCCCCCACATACTCTTTTATAGTCCCGTGCTCTCTTTCAACTGCTTGGAGCACTAAGACTATGCTCCCTACGGATAGTCAGGTGGTTGCACCACCTATGCTATGCTTTAGTTCACCTTCCAGCCTAGTCCACAAGCACTCTTTAATTACCCTCACGACAATCAGTGTCGCGTGTTCTTCCTTATGCGGTGCACTCCCCTGGTTACTTTGTCTGGTAAGGTGCAGTCGTAGCCATAGTACCAAAGTCACAAATGCTCGGCGATAATCTTCTAATGCAGTAGTATGGTTGTCCATATCTAGTCTTGTCATTCTTAGTTTATCGATGAGACACACTTGCGCAATTTAATTTTCCATTTTTTTTATCTCCATGTCCATTAACATACTTTTCTTCCTCAGTCATACCCGATCTTCTTCGAGTTCATGAAGCTTAAGGTTCCCTTGCTGAATGGCTTCATGAATTTGCATATGTTCACCCTCACGGAGCCACATAATTCCTTTTTCCTGGTCCTCGCGTACTATCCCAACTGTGGGAGCTATTGCGTGAGGATTCCTTTCCTCCAAAACTATGGTCTAGACTCTACTCCTCAGTTTCGGAATCATCTTCGTGCTCAGGTTTTTTCACATGGACCTATAGGCCCATCGAATCGCTAGCACGCACAGTTCCCAATATGTTTGTCTCACCTAGTGAACCCTGTTCAGGATTTCGCATACCTTATTGAATGCTTCCACATGGAATGTTTGAGGTGCGCGTCACCTCTCCTGCTATGTCATGTTCTGATTTTCAATCTTGAATTTGGGGTGTGCTTGAGTGGGTTGCACAGCACACGTTTGTACCCATCGACACAGGTGGGCGTGAAAATTGCTCCATCCTTCCTACTCGACTCTCATTCGAAGCTAGGGGCTTCCAAACCGTAGGTGCATCATCCTTATACATCTGCGCTAGTCCTCAAAGTTTCCTTGATGTGTACCCCACCATCGTGCAGGTGTTGCGCACAATGCCCATTTCAACGCATTGAACCGCTACTATTTCAGTACTGCACTTTCAAATTTGCTCAAGAATTCATCCACCACTATCAATCCATCATATGTGGACAACTCTCTTGCCTCAGCTGTTACACAATGCAGTGATCTAACCATCATGTTGCAATTCAGCATTTTCATTTCATGCAACCAATTCTACTAGCGCTTTACTTATTCATCTGAATCCAAAGTGCAAGAGCTTTCGCATTCCCACGAGATCCTCCCATCTACAACTGGATTCACCCAATCCTAGTTTCACACAGTTATCTTGTAAATACAATCGAGATCATCATCATTATCATCATTGCACACTGGTTCAATGTAGTGCACTCCTTCAGCTGGGTCCAGTGAGACTGCTACGCATAGTGACTTCTTCTCGAAGATAATTTTGCGCTTCTTCAGATTGATGACTCCATTCATATCAGTGGCCTAGTCTATTCCTAACAACGTAGGATAGGGATTGTTGTCATCGACAATCTCTATTACTTCAAAATCAGCCTGCGTGATTGCACCTTCAATATCAACTGTTACCCCTTGCAACCTCCCCATGGGAAAAATATTTTGTTGGTTCGCCATTCGTAATTGAATAGGGGACTATTGTAATGCGGACCTACCCATGCGTTCCCATGTTTGTTTTGGTTATACATTCATGTCCAAACCCAGATCTAGAATTACCTGATCCATTTCATATTCCCCAATCTATGTAGTCAACCTCATTTCCCTTCTAGTGCACAATGCATGCTTCCCCAATTTCCTGACTATGCGTGGTTCTCTGGACCCCGGGCACCTGGTGATCAATTCCTATAGTCCTTTAACCACCTTTTTGTCATGTAGTAGTTTCATGCATGTCTCCAAGAAGGTAGTGAGCATTGCAGGATCCATTCCTGGCTTTGGTTGATCCTTACTACCTGAAGTGGAGGCCTCCACGAAGCTCTTCTTAACTTCCATGAATGTTTCCTTTGTGTGTTCTAGGTCAAACTCGGGTTCCTTTGTAGGAGCCTTGTGAACCCATGTACTTTCCTTTGGTTGTTTCCCCGTATCTTCTCCCATGGCCATACCGCTTCTGAGCGTCATGTTTACATTCGGGTCCTCTTCGCACAACTCAGACCTCATCAGTTGTATATTCTAAGTCAGAGGAGGTTGGAATACCATTTTCTCATGCATATTTGTGATCAACGTAGGATACTCTATTGTTTCATGATCAAACTGAGCACAATACAAATAGGATATCCTCGTCGGGTTGGTACAATCGCGGGCATAGTGCCCTGGTCCTCCATAATTGTAACAAATTAACTATCCGTAGCCCCTTCCTGGTCCCATTCCACCTTGTCCCTGACCTCGCCCATGAAATCCTGCGTGAGCCATCCTCACATCTAGATTGAGGGCTCACGTTTTGGTCTGCATCCTATAGGCTAGGGTCCGATCCATCATTAGCTCATAACTGCGGCAAGTGCGCTCATCATGGCCTACCGACTTGTAGAAATTACAAAACAATTGTTCGGGTGTCTTTGTATATTTCTACAGCAAATGGAAATTGTCCATCATGTGTTTCTCTCCTATTTTACATATTGCGCACCATAAAGTAGGTGTCGCACTCGGCCTTGCCTGCGCCTCTGGTCTCAGTAGCATTTTCCCTCCCCCTGCCAAGTAGTTTGCAAACACTGGACGGTGATCCTTGTCATGGCCCTGGCCTTTTCATTTTATGCACCATACTTCCTCATGCACCTCTAACCACGATGCCCTATCCTGCTTCAAGCTTTGCATTCCAAACACAAATTCTGTAGTTGCATGTGGATTTGTTGAACTCCCAACACAAGATCTTGTATCGGGGTCTCATGTAATCTCATCGCCATTTCCAATGCTTCGGCCTGGGTAGAAAGTTCTGTTGTGACAGCGTTGTCCTCAAGTGTGGTGCCAGAGATGCTAAAAACCATGCGCAATGTTGTGCATCTGTCAATGCCATATTGGCTTCGCAGATCATACTCTTCAGCCGTTGATCCAGATCCCAAGGAGTCTCACCCAGAAGCATCGTGATCTCTTTAAACCTGATGATTGATTGTGTCTCTGACTTTGGTATGATAAATTCCTTGTTTAGCGTGTTTTGGATCTCTGTTATTCCTGCGTTTGGGTGGTCATTAGAATGTTTGATATACCATGTTAATGCGCGATCCTACAGTGCGCTCACCAATGTAGCCTTCTTAATATTGTCGTTTGTGACACCTTATGCTTCCCATACTGCTCTTACCACAAACCAAAATTGGTCTGGATCCTCATTCCTTACTCCTCTTAATACTGGTAGTTTGATTGCACTCGCCATACTAAACTGTGGAGGTGGTGGAGGTGGAGTAGGTGGAGATGGAGGTGAGGGAGGTGAAGCGGGTGGCGGTGTGGGTGGAGGTGGTAACCACGGAATTTGCTGCCTTATCAAAATGACCGCACTTCTCGAAGAAACCTTTGCAAGCTCATCCTCACTCTCCCGTGAGGGTGAAATTAAGGGATTGTTTTCTACTTCTTTGCTACTTCTGCTTCTGTAGATCTTTCCGCTCCGCATAGTCCCAAACATTGATTTATTCGCATAACCCACTTTTCACATAACAACATCTTAATCTAGTTGTTCAAAGATTTAATATACATACCTCATGGTCCTTGGAGAAAATGGCGCTCTACCTCGCTGTAACCAATGGTCGTGTCCACCATGAACTCAGTGATAAATCCTCCTATTATGCGGTCGAGCCAGTGGTCCACAGCTCATGCGATATAATCTTCTGATGCTCCTAGTCTGTGAACTAATTCCGAAGTCCACACTATCGATTAGTCGAGCCTACACCTTCTTTGGCTGTCAGCTAACCTCACGATCCACTCATATAGCTCAAATGGAAAGGATGCAAAGAAAATCTCATGGATTTCCATATACGCATAGCGATCCAACCACTTTTTCTTAGATACTTGCGGGGTTCTGCTTTCCTGTGTCGCGAAGTCGTGAATCTTCTTGTCCAACCACTTTTCAATTTCCTTTTTTGTTGGGTTCCAAGGGAACGACATCAGACATCCCTTATGCAGATCCTGGTCCCAGCAATGGAACCATTTGTTGGATTGGTGGGGCCTAACCCAAGTTCAGAAGTGATTTAGCCAAGCAAATCCCTGTACTATTGGCCCTTTCGGCAATAGTTCGCAGAGTGTGGACTAAGTTCTCACCCGAAGTAGTATGGGAGGGTGCTAGAACCAGGTTTTTGCACCTTGGGAATGTCTGAGATGAGGTGATTGGTACACGGTCCAACCTTCACACTTACTTCACTACGCGCACCTATGGGTACCCCACGCCCTGTGATACTATCTTCACGTAGTTCTAGCTGCAACACCACCCGTGTTATTTACCAAAGGCTTCCTTAACTAGTCTTTGTTAGTTGATTACTTAGATTAAATTCACATATGAGAATTCATACGAGTATTCATCAAGTGCACGCAATAAATAAATAGATTAAAAGTAATGCATAACATCAACATAAAGATTCCAGAACAGATGCATAGAAGAAACTTCTCTTTATTATCTTTCAATCCCAAGTACAAACCGACTCCGCCCTGTGCACTCAGCTGCAGGTGTCTGCGCACTCAGCTGCAGACTCTACTAGGCCTCTACGCAATCAGCTACAGAGCCTCTTCCTACCACTATGACCTAGTACACTTCATATTCCACTCTAGGCTTTAACCATGCCTTCGTTATTCTATCTATTCTCTACTTAGCTTAGCTATCTTTACACTTAGATCCTTGCTCTATTTATATAATCCCATGGTCCGCGGACCATGGGTAGGCCAACACATCTTTACATTAAATTACAATTCTTAGGGCGAACAACCCTATGACTCGATTATACAATTCATGTTCTGTGCCCGTACTTCACAGATTTCTACACCATCTTTAACCAAAACTTGGGGTTTAAGCCCCCAAAACCTGTTGCGAGGGGTCCCATGCCCAACAATGCTCCAAATGGATGTTATGCTTCTTCATTGATTCTTCCAAGGCTTCCATCTTCTTAAAGCATTCCAATTCTAAGTGGCCATCTCGATTACAAAAGTGGAAATGTCTTTCAGTCTTCTTCCCTTTGTTTTTATTTGCCTTATCATTTTGTTGAAATGATTTTTCATTTTGAGAGTGAAATTTCTTAGGACCCTTGTTTGGTTTAGGACCATTCTTTTTAGGATACTGCTTCTTAGGATTCTTTGAATTTGGTTGTTGCTGGGTGGCTAAGGCTTTCTTAGAAGAGTTTCTAGGATTAAGAAGACCAAGATGTAAGATTTTTTCTTGTTCTCTTATTAAATAATCACAAAAGGCATCAAAAGAGGGGGACTTGCAGTCTTGTCCTTGAGAAATAAATGCTTCTCTCATAGAATGGGAGGTGGAAACAAACACATTTTAGGTTGGTCCCAACTTAGTAAGAATGGAATAGATAAGAGTACCATCTTCTTTCTTAACCTTAACACCTTCCAAGAGAAGTCAAAGGGTCTTGAACTTGGACAAAAAATCTTCAATGGAAGAAAAAATTTTGGGGTCCAACGTAAGCAACTCATTTTTGAGTTGATGGACTCTAATCTCATTTTTAATTTCAAAAACTTTAATATGTTGTTCCATTGCTTCATTAGGGGTATCAAGTTCTGCAATATGGAATCTAAGGTCTGGAGAAATAGACATCCCTATTAACCCACGTGCTTGATCTTGCCTATTTTCCCATCTGGCTGCCTTATCTTTGTTGGAAATACTAAGGGGGTGGGGGGGGGGGGGGGGGGGGGTGTGAATATATTTCTTTTTTTGTTTTCTTGTGTTTCCAAAAGCACACACACACACACACACATATATATATATAATATGAAAACACATAAATAGATAGTTGGAATTAATGTTTTTATTAACACAAGAAATAGTGTAATGAATAAATACAATATATCTATATATATCATATCTATATATATATATATATATAATATATATATATATTATATATATATATATATATATATATATAACTATTTGCAATTTGTTTCCAAGCTCCAACTTGGACTTCAGTGAGGCTCCAACCTCCAGAGCACCAACTCTGTCTTGCAATAGTTCTGCTCATAGGAGCACCAACTCCCAAGGATTTCAATCCTATTTAGTTCAGAGGCTCCAACCCAAACCTGGTATCAACTATTTTGTTGTAGTTTTCTGCACCTAGCATTGTTGAGCTTCTTCCTTTCTCTAGTTCTCCTGCTTCTCTGGTCTCTCCTACCTCTTGCGTGTTCTTTGGCTTCCTCTCTTATAGATTATGCATTCAAAAACTGTACTTCCCCTTGTTTTTCTGTATTTATGTGTTTCATACACCTCTGACTGAACATTTCCACCTTCCACTTCCTCTTTGGCTTCCTCCTCCATCGTTGTAGATTCCTTTGCCTCACTTGATCTTTCAGCCTCCCTCTGTAGTCATTGTGGCTTCCTCTCAGCTATTTGAGTTCACTGATACTCCATGGACATGTAACTTCATAAGAGAGGTCCAACGAAAACACATAGAAATCATTGTTACACATTACACCGTAACAACGTTCATTTTTCAATGATTATGGGCATACACAGGGTTTTTTCAGTTTAACAGAGATGTTGTGTCCCAATCGCAATCATTATCGCCATGAATCACCCCATATAATTGACATTCATCCTCCTAAACCATCGAAACAACTATCATAAGCCTTTCGGCCTAAAACACCTCGCGCAAGCCAAATATTTCATTACAAAGAGAATATGAGAAAAACAGTCAAAAAGACTAAACGACGGACTTTGGGAAATTTTACACCCATACTTAAACTATATCGGATCTTCTCCTCCATATTTTTATCTCAATTGGCGCTTTAGTGTGGTGAGGCTTCATAATATATGTGATATGTGACAGATGCGATGACAGATTAAGTCATATTGCGATGTGTGGCGGGTCCGCGTGGATATGTATCGCAGTCAGGAGTAACCCTTGGTGGAGGTCCAATGCAATGTCGCAAATCACTATCGGTGATCGCAATGGACCACTTCACACATAGTAACTTTTCTCCCAAAGTTCCGATGCGATATACATCAGCAATCACAAGTCGCAAGGGTTCAAGGCTCGACATTAACACTGGCCACTTCATTATAGCGATGCGATATTAGGTGCTAGACCCGATATGACTCGCTGCTCCTATGTATTAAGTTTCAAGTCTGCTTTATGCCTCCAATAGTGTATTTGCCTATACTCAGTCTTTCTACCTTTTCCAGTTCCCAATAGTGTAAAAGCATGCATATATATATATATATTAAATTATATATGATATATTATATAATATATATATATTAATATTGTTTTGTGCCTCCCATAATGTAAAAACACATATATATAATATATGCTCCTCCGCCTGTTCTTGCATGCATATAACTCTTTTGTGGACTGATAGATCCTGATAATATAAATGCACTCACTTCTCCTCTAATGGCTCTATCTGCTTCCTCTGATGGTTGTTTGCATCCTCTGTTGCTCCGATAGCGATAATATAAATGCACCCATTTCTCCTCTAATGGCTCTGTTTGCTTCTCTTGGCTCCCCTTGCTCCTTGAATATTTCCATATTGACATCAATGACAATCTGTGTCCAACAATCTCTCCCTTTGTTATTGATGGCAATATTCTTCTACTCTCCCCCTTTGACATCAATGGCAAAGGAATGCATACAGACTCCCCGTGTAAAACTGCTCCCCCTATCCTGCTACATATTTATGAATGAACTTGAGTGATGATAAAGGGATAACCCCCATATTTTGACACAGATGTTCGAATGCTTCTCGAGGAAGAGGTTTTGTGAAAATATTAGATATCTTCTCCTTAGTACTGATATATTCCAGGACAATGTTTTGTTCAACTACTTGCTCATGGAGGAAATGATACTTGATTGGTATGTGTTTGGTCCTTGAGTGCATCACTCGATTTTTTCTGAGACTGATAGCACTTGTGTGGTCACAATAGACGGTAATCGGTTGATCTGTACATATGTCGACATCTTTTAGAGCTTCCTTCATCCATAGTATCTGAGTACAATAGTCTGTTGTAGCAATATACTCGGCTTCAACTATGGATAATGATATGGATGACTATTTTTTGTTGAACCAGGATACTAAACAGTCTCCTAGGAAGAACACATTTCCACTAGTACTTTTATGGTCATATATACTTCCAGCCCAATCAACATCGGTGTATGAATTTACAGTCAGTGTTGAGCTCCTTGGGTACCAAAGACCGAAATCAGGAGTTTCTTTCAGATATCTGAGAATTCATTTTACAGCTAATAAATGGGATTGTTTAGGAGTAGATTAAAATCTTCCCACCATTCCTACTACCTGCATTATGTCTGGTCTTGTAGCTATTAAGCATAGAAGGGCTCCAATTATTGACCTGTAATGAGTTGCATCTACTACAGGGGAGTCATCATCTTTGCTCAATTTGCAGTTTGTGGTCATAGGTGTTCTCATGGGTGCACAGTCCTCCATTCCATATCTTTTGAGCATGTCTTTTAGATATTTGGTTTGAGATATACACAATCTTGCTCTGGTTTGAGATACTTGAAGTCCAAGGAAGTGAGATAGCTCTCCTATCATTGACATCTCAAACTCTTTTAACATTTTTTGAGAAAATTCATGGCTCATTTCATCATTATTGCTAGCAAAAATCAGGTCATCGACATAAACAAGAGTAACTAGTAACTTACCTTCATCTGTCTCTATGCATAGATTACTTCTAGCCACTCCCTTTTTGAAGCCTCTTTGTTGTAGATAGTGATCCAATCTTGCATACAAAGCTCTAGGAGCTTGTTTCAACCCATATAAAGCCTTTTTCAATTTATAGACTAAGTCTTTTCCTTCTGTTAGATCAAACCCTTCTAGCTGCTCCATGTAGACTTCTTCCTTGAGTTCCCCATTTAGAAATGCTAATTTCATGTCCATTTGATATATTTTGAATCCTTTTGAGCAAGAAAATTCCAAGAAAATCCTGATAGCTTCCATACGTGCTATTGGTGGAAATGTCTCTTCAAAGTAAATTCCTTCAATTTGTGAATAACCTTTGCAAACAAGCCTTGCCTTGTTTTTGATGACCTGTCCTTCCTCATTCATTTTATTTTTGAACACCCATTTGGTTCCTATTATGTTTTTTTCCTTTGGATGAGGTACTAGCTCCCATGTCTTGTTCTTCTCAATTTGGGACTTTTCTTCTTCCATGGCTTTTACCCAATGAGGATCCTTACTTGCTTCTGCAAATGTTTCTGGTTCTATCATAGATAGAAGAGAAATAATGTTTCTCTTTGGTGTAATGGTCATCCTTCTTCGGGTTTGCATCCCTTCATTTCTATTGCCAATAATCTACTTTTCTGGATGATATTTCTGGATAAACTTCACCTTTGAAGGGGTATGAAGTGGTTCTTTCTCCTCTTCTTCTTCTTCCTCATCTATTTCTTCTTCTTCAAGTTCTTCTTCTTTAGGTTCTTCTTCTTCAATGAGAAGATCATCTTCATGTCCTTCAATTATTTTTCTGGAAGGTCTTCATCAACCTTTACATCAATGCTTTCCACTATTTTCTTCAGTCAAAAATTGTAGCACTTGTAAGCCTTGCTCCATGTAGAGTATCCAAGAAATATCCCTTCATCAACCTGAGAATCAAACTTTCTTGGTGAGCCATCATTGATTTTTATGAATCACTTTCTTCCAAAGATCTTGAAGTACTTTACTAAAGCTGGTCTTCCTTTCCATAACTCATAAGGAGTTTTTTCATAGTTTGTTCTTAATTGAGTTCGATTTAATATGTAGACAATCATCCCTACTACTTCTCTCTAGAATTTTGGTTGCACGTCTACTACTAATAACATTGTTCTTGCCATTTCTTGGACTGTTCGGTTTCTTCTTTCAACTACCCCATTTTGTTGAGGTGTTCTGGCAGCAAAGAATTCCCTTTTAATTCCATGAATATTACGGAACTCACTAAAATTGTTTGATGTGAATTTTGCCCCTCTATTTGTTCTGAGACACTTAAGTTTTGAGTCTTTTTCATTTTCTACAAGGGCTTTTAGATTCTTAAAACACTCAAAAGTTTCAGATTTATACTTTATAAAGTATATCCACATCATTCTAGTATAGTCATCAACAAATAACACAAAGTACCTTTCTCCTTGGAGTGCCTGATTTCTAGTTGGTCCACACAAATCAACATGGATGATCTCCAAGGGCTTTGATGTAGAGATATCCTTTGTCTTGTGGCTGGTTCTAATTTGTTTTCCATATTGGAATGGACCACATACTCCTTGATTTGGTTTGAACAGCCTTGGGATGTCTCGTACAACTCTAATCTTGCTAATATTGATCAAATTTTCGAAGCTTGTATGTCCAAGTCGTTTGTGCCACAGCCAAATTTCATATTTCTGACTCAGATAGCATCTATTTTCTTGAATCTTATTTAGAATGTAAATGTTGTCAAGTGTTCTAACCCCTTTTGCCACAAGTTCCCTTGAGGAAGAGTTCCTTATTTTATAGTCTTTGGTGCTGAAGACAACCTTATGTCCTTGATCACAGATTTGGCTAACACTCAGGAGATTGTGTTTGAGCTCGTCTACTAGGAGAGCATCTCGAGCTTTTCCTTTTCCATTGATTAGAGTAATAGTTCCTTTCCCCACAATTATGCCAGATCCACTTCCAAAGGACACATTCCCTTCCTTCTTGCCCAATGAGACAAATTTCCTTTTGTCTCTGTCATGTGTCTGGAGCACACACTATCCACAAACCAATGATTTCCATTATTTTGAGCATATAGAGCCAGGCCGCATTTATCCATGTTGGAATTATTATTACTCGTCTTTCTTCCTTTGAGTGGGCATTTTTGTTCATAGTGTCCATTATTGTAACAAAATGAGCAGATCAAATCAAATTTGGTTAAGGGATCAAATGAATTGAAGGTTTTGATTTGTCCCTTCCTTTTGGGGGCATATGAAT
This sequence comes from Pinus taeda, assembly GCA_000404065.3. Lineage (NCBI taxonomy): Eukaryota > Viridiplantae > Streptophyta > Pinopsida > Pinales > Pinaceae > Pinus > Pinus taeda. The sequence goes on from APFE030299617.1 coordinate 32,388, forward strand.
TGATTATTCGGTCCTTTAGCTTTGGCGTTTCACTTCTACGAGCCATGCAATTTCTGGCTTGATGAACGAAGTTTTTACAGTGAAAACGGTGTCCAAGAAAGATGGTTTTATACCTGTTGAAGCAGCCACGGTTTGAGTCGATTTCCTTCCTGGGAATTAATCCTACCTCATTCTTTGGATTTGAGATGAGCCCTTGCTTGAGTACAAGTTTTTTTTTGCTGCAGCATCCACGATTCGACTCCACATTCTTCTTTGGAGTAATTTTATATTCATTATTTGGATCTATGATGCACTTTTGACAACATACTTTTTCCTCTTTTGGATTGCAGGAAAGTGCATCGGCATAGCTTTTCACAATATTCTTAGTGCTTGAGGATTCTCCTTTGAAACCTATTCCAGACTTGTCATGTTGAGGATTTTGATTTTTTAGAATAGTCTCAAGTATTTTAGAGCTTTTACAACCCTTTTTAATTTGCTCCAACTCCTTTCTCAGAGACACTATTTTGGCCTCACATTCTTCGCAAGTCTCTTCTTTTTCTTTTAGCTTTGCTTCCAAGAGATATTCTCTCCTTCTTGTTTCCTCAATTTCCACTTTGAGAGAAATGATTTTACTTTGTAATTTCTCATTTTCTTCAATGACACTTATTAACAGTTCATCTACATTTCCTTCCAACCCTAAGTCATCATCATTTGTGAATGCCATGAATAATGTTTCTTGGCTTTCATCATGATCACTTTCCTCATCTGATTTCTTTTTGATGACCATAAACTCATCCTCATAAGACTCATCTTGCTTAGAGAAGAATTTCTTCTTATTGAACCCTTTCTTTTTGTGTGCCATTCTTTTAGAATTTCCTTCATCATCACTTTCATGCTTATGAGGGAATTTTGCTACATAATGACCTATTTTTCCACACTTAAAATAGATAAGAGGGTACTTGCCTTTAAGCTTAGATCCTTTCTTTAGATTTTGTACAAATTGAGCCAATTCGGATTCCACATCGGACTCATCACTACAGTCATTCCTTTCTTTCCCCTTCTTTGACTTTGAAGCCTTGAATTCTGCATCTTTGGAGCTTGGGCCACCTTTCCTCATCTCATACGCAATGAGGATTCCATGGAGTTCATCCATCTTGAGGGTATCTAGATCCTTTGCTTCTTCTATGGCACTTATTTTGGAGTCAAATCTGTCTGGAAGAGATCTTAATACCTTTAGAACAATGGTACTTTCTTCAATTTTTTTGTCCAATCCTTTAAGGGATTTGACCACTTCAGCTACTCAGAGGAGGTATGTTGCAATATCTTCTTCATCTTCCATCCTCAGACTTTTAAATTGTCTTCTGTGGGTTTGAAGCTTTGCCTTCTTGATTTTTGAGTCTCCATCATATAAGCCAACTAGCTTCTCCTGCATTTCTTTGGCAGAGGTACAATTCATGACTTTTGTAAACTTGAAATTAGTGATTCCACTAGTGATGGAGTTCAGGGCCTTTGCATTTGCAATATAGGCTTTCTTCTCGTCTTGATCTGTTGGAAGAGTGGTAGGCATATGGTAATCATTTTGAACAAAATGCCAGACTTCAGGTCCAAGGGACATTAAGTAGTAGGTCATTCTTTTTTTCCAGAAACCAAAGTTAGTGCCATCGAACAAAGGAGGTATTCCTTATGCTTCGTGATTTCTCATTATGGTTACGGATCCTTCTTGAAGTTGTTAGGCTAGTATGAAGAAACATTCTCTGATACCAATTGTTGGAAATACAGGGGGTGAATCAGTATTTCTTTTTTTGTTGTTCTTGTTGTTACCAAAAGCACACACACACGCACACACACACACACACACAAATATATATATGAAACACAAAATAGATAGCTGGAATTAATGCTTTTATTAACACAAGAAATAGTGCAATGAAATAAATACTATATATATATATATATAATTGTTTGCAATTTGTTGCCAAGCTCCAACTTGGACTTCAGTGAGGCTCTAACATCTAGAGCACCAACTCTGTCTTGCAATAGTTCTGCACTTAGGAGCACCAACTCCCAAGGATTTCAATCATGTTTAGTTCAGAGGCTCCAACCCAAACCTGGTATCAACTATTTTGTTGTAGTTTTTTGCACCCAACACTGCTGAGCTTCTGCCTTTCTCTAGTTCTCCTGCTTCTTTTGTCTCTCCTACCTCTTACCTATTCTTCAGATTCCTTTCTTACAGATTATGCATTCAACAACAATACTTCCGATTTTTCTGTATTTATGTGTTTCATACACCTCTGACTGATCGTTTCCACCTTCCACTACCTCTTTGGCTTCCTCCTCCATTGTTGTAGATTCCTCTACCTCACTTGATCTTTCAGCTTCCCTCCACAGTTGTTGTGGCTTCCTCTCAGTTGTTTGAGTTCAATGATACTCCATGGACATGTAACTTCATAAGAGAGGTCCAAGGAAAACACAGAGAAATCATTTTACGTGTTACTCCGTAACAACATTCATTTTTCAATCAGTATGGACATACACAGGGTTTTTTCAGTTTAACAGAGATGTTGTGTCCCAATCATAATCACTATCGCCATGAATCACCCCATTTAACTGACATTCAACCTCCTGAACCATCAGAACAGCTATCATAAGCCTTTCGGTCTAAAACACCCCGCGCAAGCCAAATTTCATTACATAGAGAATATGAGAAAAACAGTGAAAAAGACTAAAGGGTGGACTTCAGGAAATTTTACACCCGCACCTAAACTGTATCAAATCCACTCTTCCATAGTTTTATCACAATCAACGCTTTAGTGTGGCGAGGCTTCATAATATATGCAATATGTGATGGATGCAATGACAGATTAAGTCATATTGTAATGTGTGACGGGTCCGCGTGAATATGTATCACAGTCGGGAGTAGCCCTTGGCGGAGGTCTGATGCGACGTCGCAAATCGCTATCGGCGATCGTAATGGACCGCTTGACACATAGTAACTCCTCTCCTTAAGTGTCGATGTGATATACATCGACAATCGCAAGTTACAAGGGTTCAAGGCTCGACATTAACGCAGACCACTTCATTATAGCGATGTGATATTAGGTGTCAGACCTGATATGACTCACTACTCCCATGTATTAAGTTTCAAGTCCACTTTCCGCCTCCGATAGTGTATTTGCCTATACTCAGTATTTCTACCTTTACCGCTTCCCAATAGTGTAAAAGCATGCATATATAAGATTTAGCCGCCGATACATGAGGTTGTGGAAAATAAATGATATGTGCTCCCAATAGTGTATTCCTTTAGCATATATGGCCCCCGAATGTTAGTGCTCTTGATAGTGTTACATGCATGCATGCATCTATATATTATATTAATATATATATATATATATATATATATATATATATATATATATATATATATATATAGATATATATATATATAGTTTGTGCCTCGATAGTATAAAACACATATATATAATATAATGCTCCTCTGCTTGTTCTTGAATGTATATAACTCTTTTGTGGCTCGATAGCTCCCGATAATATAAATTCACCCATTGCTCCTCTAATGGTTCTGTCCACTTCTCTTGGCTCCTCTTGCTCCTCGAATATTGCCATATTGACATCAATGACAATCTATGTCCAACAATCCTCATCTTTAGGTTTAGTTTCTTGGCTTGATGGTATTCTGTAAAGACCTCTACTTCTAAGTAAATCCACAATGTAGGACCATCATTGGAAGTAGTTGGTGTTGTCAAGAATAACTTGGCATGAACTTTCCATTTTAACAGAAATTGAAGTTGTAGATGTTAAAACTAAGTGTTACAAAGGAAAGATCTTGAAAAATTAGGGTGATTAAAAAAAATGGCTCTAAAAACGGCTTCCAAATGAAGAAGCTATGGCTTTTTGAAGAAAAGTTGTTCAAGATGTCGACAAAGTGCATGAATGTGCGGAAGTGAATGATAATGTTAATTTAAAAAAAATCCCCTTTTTTCCAAACTTAGTCTAATTAGTTCACTTTAAAAAAATTATGTGACCCACTTTTATAAATAAGTGAAAGTCACTTTTACAATGGTACTTTATGAGCTATCCACTAAATTGTAACTTAAATAAAAGATAAAGAGACTTTAGAATTATAAGTGACTCACTTTTTATAATGGGTGAGAACACTTTTACATAAAGTAACTTTAAGACATAAGTTACATGTTTTTTTTGAAAAAATAACTCAACAAAAAGAAAGAGTTGAACTCAAGACCTCTATTTGATCCAAGTGGATATTGGTGACCACCAGCCAATTCCACTTGGAGCCCCACCATTTCTTCCATCAATTTTTCAGTTTCCTTAATTGTAGCACAATTTACTATTTTTAGTAGTTTTTCAAGTCCTAAACTTCTGGAGCTGTTTTCAGGCACTAAATGATGTTTTTTTGGAAACCTACAGCTAGCGATTTTTTATCTAAAATTGTCTTTTCCATCGTAGTCCTCGAGGAGATCTTTCCAATGGGTTATCATGCACGTCAAATGAAGATAATATGACCAAGTCACGACCTCGGGAAGTTGGTTGTCCATCTCACCCCAACGAGGCCCATAAACTCTTCATGTTACATCTCCTCGAGTTAGGGTTTTGGTTGTTTAGGGTTTGCTCTTATTATTCAATAATAAAAAGGCCTTTGAGCCTCATTGTAAGGCAGTTCAGAGGTATGTAGCTGCCACATCTCTTCTCAGAGATAAGCTACCATCGCCCTAGCTGGTTTATTTCCATTTATATTTGTAAGCATATTTCAGTATTTTACATTAATGAAATGAAGTGTTATTTCCGTCGCATCTCTGTGTTTATGTTTATCTCTGTAATTTGTTGCATTACTGTTTAAATCTGGATCAGTGGTATCAGAGTGGTATGCTTTTTTCCTTTGTTTTTCTTTGCATGTCCCCAATGAGGTTGGGATATAAGGAGTTAAGGCCTGAACTGGTCGAACGTTTGCATGACCAGCCTTGCAAATCCCGACAACCTCCCATGGAAAATGAAAAGAAAGATGAGGGGGCAGGAGATCCTATCAAAATCTTGCTCGAAGAAGCCCTCGAGCAACAAAGGAAGTTGATGATGGACAACTTTGCCTAGATCCTTTAGCGGTTACCTAGGGGCGACGCATCGGCTTCCAATAGCTACTTTGGAAACACCACACCATTTAAAGTACAAGTTAATTTTGAAATCCCCATATTTGAGGGTTAGATAAATGCAGATGTCGTCGATAAATGGTTAAATCTACTAGAGGGTTATTTTTCTGTTCATGATTTTTCCAGTCGGGAAAAGATTATTTTCGCTCTTCTCAAAGCAGCCCCCCACGTCTAGGACTGGTGGGAAACCTACTGTGAGAAAAAGGATGAAAGTACAAGCTCACTATTTTCAGTCGCACCCACTTGGAATTCATTCTGGGATGCCATCAAGGAGTAGTACTACCCTGTCGGCAGCTATGAGGATTGATACATAAAGTGGACCATGTTGTGGCAGGGAAGGGACCAAGACGTGCTAATGTTTACCAATATTTTCCATACCCTTCACACAAAGTTGGGTATCAAGGATTCGAAACAGCATTTGGTGCTCAAATACCATAGCTACTTGCAAGTACATCCAGGAAGAAATAGAATTCCTGAACATCTCCTCGCTCTACACGACATACCAATATGTCGTCAAGGTCGAGCAAAATTTTAAACAAAAGAAGTGAGACTTTGGATCTGTGAATCTGAAGCAAGAGAAAGCTTCCCCTAAACCACAGAACAAAGGACAAAGCCAAGGCGGGGTGGCCCAAGACAACCCACCAAAGCTACAAGCAAAGAACAGTGTCGCGAAGCTTAAAAAGGACACGGAAAAGTGGTGTGAGTTCCATAGAGCTCCACTCACAACACATGTGAGTGTCGGGCCAAGCAGTCACTGGTGCCCGAGCTAAAGGTTTTAGAATTAGATGCATGTTCTGACTTTGAGTCAAAACCTGATAAGGGGAATGAAAAAGGGAAGCATATTATCGATGTGGATCCCAACGCAACTGTTACCACTGTGAAGATCCAGAAGGAGGAACCCAAAGATCCAGAGGAGGAGGAGCATCTCTTCCACTCCTAGATGTGGGTAAAGGGCTCCCCGCTACAGTTCATTGTCGATAACCGGAGCCAAAAGAACCTCATTTCGGTAGAGGTCGTGAAGCGGCTGAGCTTACCAACCACAGTACATCCACAATCGTGTGTTATGCTCTTGACTTGTAAGAAGAAACCAGAATACTAAATATGCGAAGAAATATACCCAGAACACAGAACAATAAGAGATAATAGCATGTATTTTATTATTTATAAAGGAAATCAATGTTCACTTTCCTCTTCGAGGGGGAAACCTCCAATAGATCTGGGCTCAATTACAAAATAAGACATGACACACCTCGAGGGGAGTTTCCATCCTTTATATAGGATTCATACATGCAATACCATGGGTCAGTACCATGGTTCTTATTAATACCATCTATCTAATACCATGGCCCATTTGCAACTAACGGTGGTCCCTTATTTAAATGCGGGTTAACCACTTAAAATTATTAATATGGGCTTTATTGACTCTTTACTTAACTATAACTATGACTCGACCCTATTACATAAATAAGTGGGTTAGGGTTAGACCCTAACATGCCCTCCCCCATAAAAATAGCCTTGTCCTCAAGGCTGAAGAAGTAGAAACTGTTGAAGGACAGTGGTTGGTTCCCAGGTCACATCTTCTAGAGAGGAGTCTTTCCACTTGATGAGGACTTCCTTGATCATGCAGCCTTGCAAGTGTTGTTCTCGCATGTCAAGAACCCATTCAGGTTGGAGCCAGATTGAACCTTCTTCATCCAATTCTGGTAGACTAGGTTGAATTTGGTAATGGTTCCCAACCACTTTCTTGAGGCATGAGACATGGAAGACTATATGGATTTTTGCAGTGGGTGGCAAAGCTAGCTTGTAGGCTACTTCTCCAATGCACTGAAGTACTCGATATGGTCCACAGAATTTTGGGGATAATTTCTGACAACCCTTGCTTTTGAGGGATGTTTGCTTATATGGTTGCAGCCTCAAGAATACCTAATTCCCTTCTTGAAATTTGCGTTCTGAATGATGTTGATCTGCCTATTTCTTCATCCGGTTTTGAGCTTGATGGAGATTCTCTCTGAGGTGGGCCAGCATGGTTGTGCGGTTTTGTAGGAGTTGATCCACTACTTGTACCTTCGAGCATCCCTAGACATAAGAAGTAGGTGAAGGAGGGAGTTGACCATAAACTGCTTCATATGGAGTCATTTTGGTGGTGGCATGATAGTTAGTGTTATACCACCATTCAGCTAGAGGTAACCACTGTACCCATAGATGTTGCTTTTCTGAATTGAAACACCTAAGGTAGGTCTCCAAACATTTGTTGATTGCTTCAGTTTGACCATTTGTTTGGGTATGATAAGAAGTACTGAGTTGTATTTGGGTACCTTGTAGCCTGAAGAGTTCCTGCAAAAAGTTACTAGTGAATATCGGGTCATGATCAGACATAATGGAGGTGGACATGCCATGCAATTTGAAGATCTGTTCCATGAAAGATTGATCCACCAAAGCTGGTGTAAAAGGGTGGGGTAGGACGCAAAAATGAGCATAATTAGAAATTTTGTCCATAACCACCATGATGACTGACTTGTTTCCTGACTTCAGAAGATCCGTAATGAAGTCCATAGAAACCTCCGTCCACATTGAGGCTGGGAATGGCAATGGTTGTAATGTGCCTGGGGATTTGACTATTTCTCCTCCGTGGCACTGACACACGTCACACTCAACTACAAAGGTAAGAATGTCCTTTTTCATGCATGTCCAAAAGAATGAACGTCGAGTACAAGCATAAGTCTTCTGAAAGCTTGAATGGCCTGCAGTGGGAGATGAGTGCAACTCCACCAAAATGTGACTTTTGACGGTGGATGTTGGTGATATCACTACTCTATCCTCGTAGCAAAGAATCTCATCCTGCCAAGAGTAGCTCTTTGTGGAATTTGGATCCACCTACAATTTATTAATGAGTTGGGAGAGCAAAGGATGTGAAAAATGGTTTTTACTGTGGATTCTTCGATAACTAAATCAAAAAAAAAAAAAAACCATTCCTTTCGAGCCTCTTCAATCCAGTCTGGAATGGGAAGGGAGATTGCAAGTAGGGTGCCTTCCTCCTCAAATTGGCATGATAAAGCATCTACTATGATATTTTCGTGCCCTTTCTTGTAAATTCTCATAATCATATCCCAACATTTTGGCGAGCCATTTATTTTTTGTGGCAAGGATAGGCATTGCTCCAAAAAAAAATTAAGGCTTTGATGGTATGTGCGGATTTGGAAACGCCACCACAATAAGTATGGTCGCCAGGTATCCACTACATGTAAGATGCCATCATCTCCTTCTCATAGGTAAATTGTCCTAGATTTTTCCCACTTAGTTGTTGACTAGTGAAGGCCAAGGGTTGACCTTACTGCATTAAGACCACCCCAATACCCGTACCTGAAGCATCACATTCAATCACAAAAGATTTGGTGAAGTTGGGTAGTGTTAATATGGGAGTGGAACAAATGGCATGTTTGAGAGCTATAAATGTCTATTGTGCTTCATCGTTCCATAGAAATGAATTTTTCTTGAGAAGGTGAGTGACGGGTCTAGCAATGCGACCATAATTGCAGAAAAATTTGTGATAGTAGCTGGTAAGACCCAAAAATCCTCTCAAGCTCTTCAAGGTCTATGGTTGAGGCCATGCCTACATTGCCTGGATCTTTTTGGGGTCCACCCTGACACCTTCACACCCCACAATGTGGCCTAAATACTCAACTTCTTCCATGCCAAAATATCACTTGGACATCTTGACAAATAATTTATGCTTCCGGAGCAGTTGCAAGAGCAGATCTACATGTTGGAGATGTGTTGCCCAGGTGCGTATGTAGATGAGGCTGTCATCAAAGAAAACAAGGACAAATTTTCTGAGATATGGTTTGAGCAGGTGGTTCATGAGGCTCTGAAAAGTGGATGGGGCATTACAAAGACCAAATGGCATGATCAAGAATTCAAAATGGCCTTCATGAGTTCGGGAAGCAGTCTTTGGAATGTGTACTTCTTTCATGCGAATTTGGTGATAGCCCGAGCAAAAGTCGAGCTTAGTAAAGAATTGAGCCCCATTTAGTTCACCTAGAAAATCATTCACAACCAGGATGGGAACTTTATCTTTGACCATTAGCTTGTTGAGGACCCTGAAGTCTGGACACATATGCCATTCCCCATCTTTCTTGAGCACCATGACCACAGGTGATGAGTAAGGACTAATGCTAGGACGAATGACACCTGCTTCTAGGAGTTCCTTGATGATTTTTTCAATTTCATTCTTTTGGGAGAACGGATATCTATATGGGTGCACATTTGGTGGTTGTGCCCCTAGGACCAAAGTAATGCTATGATCATGTTCCCCTCTCGAGGGTGGAAGCTCATGAGGTTTGTCAAAGACTAGCAGCTGGTTGTTTAAGATCTGTTGCATCTCAGGATGAATATGAAGAGAAGTGGGTTCGAAGCCTTGGATGGCATTAAATTGAACTATAACTCCATGGTGGCCCTTTTTTAACAATTTTTCCATCCTATGCGAGCTGATGATAGAGGAAGCACCCGCCTGGAGTCCGTGGAGGGTATGTGTGTGGTGATTCTGCTTAAAGCTCATATATAAATCCTAGAAATCCATTGTGATTGGGCCGAGTGTGTGGATCCATTCAACACCCAAGATAATGTTACACCCACCCATGTGTATGGCAAACATGTGGGTCTTTAGTTGATAATCCCCCATTTGAAGTTTAACATTTTCACAGCGGCCTTCACATTTCATTGTCCCCCCATCAACAATTTGGACCTAGAAATTAGAGACTACTCTGACAAAATAATGCACCGCTTCAGCGACTCTTTGATGAATAAAGTTATGTGTACTGCCACTACGAGCTGAGTTTTACTCTGTGCTTAGGAATACTGCAGTAGCAGATTCCCTGAAAATTTGCTTCTGCCCAATGTCCTGTGAGAATCCTACTCAGGTATAGGAGCCACACAATGGCGGATATTACTGTTGTGACTGCTACCGAAAACAATTGTTGGATCGGAAAGGCGGATCTGATAGATCTGATTGGCAGATCTAATAGATCTGAGTGGCGGAACTGATTGTTGTTGCGGCGACCGAACCCAACCTATTAGATCTAATCAAGCAAAGATGATGCATGATCGAGAGAGATACAAGGGAACTAGGGTCTCAAGGAGCGTCAGGTGCTACAGATTGCAATATACATAAGGGTCCGACAGTAGTACTTGGCCTAATATTTTAGGGCACTAACCAAGGAGGATCAACCGTACCCTTAGCCGTACAACCCGACTACCCTATCATACGCGTGAGTAATCTCCCCGAGCGTTTTTCTCGGTGTACTGTAGCAGCAAGATGGCCAACGATTTATCTATGGCGAGGTTTCAAGAGAGCCTAGGGGGCTTTCGATATACCCAGACGGTACTCGGAAGACAGTTCGTACACGGTTCTGTCTAATGCGCTACTACTCAAAGGGGTACCCACAGGGGTTACAAGGGAGTCCAACAAGCGTGACAACCTCTTGTATTTCTTGCATGCATTCCTCCCCAAATCCATAGGTTTATGCGCTCAATGACAGATCCCGTGGTTTAAAGATGTCGGAACACATCTCTAGCCCAAAAAACAATTCTGCTAAAAATGGAGATCCCACCGGCCCTGGAAAGTGCTCTGATACCACTTGTTATGCTCTTGACCTGCGAGAAGATACCATAATACCAAATATGTGAAGAAATATACCTAGAACATAGAACAATAAGAGATAATAGCATGTATTCTATTATTCAGAAAGGAAAGCAATGTTCACTTACCTCTTCGAGGGGGCAACCTCCAATAGATCTGGGCTCAATTACAAAATAAGACACGACACTCCTCAAGGGGAGTTTCTATCCTTTATATAGGATTCATACATGCAATACCATGGATTAGTACCATGGTTCTTATTAATACCATCTATCTAATACCATGGCCCAGTTGCAACTAATTGTGGTCCATTCTCTAAATGTGGGTCAACCACTCATAATTATTAATATGGGCTTTATTGACTCTTTACTTAACTATAACTATGACTCGACCCTATTACATAAATAAGCGGGTTAGGGTTGGACCCTAACACCATACACCATCAGGTGGCTTCACTAAGGATGTGATCTTCGTGTGAGCCAGCAGTGTCGCCTTCCATACAACATCAAGCCCTTCACGGATGAGGTATTGTGTGACATTGCTCCCCTTGAAGTTTGTGATGTATTATTAGGACAATCATACTTGTGGAAGCAACACACTGTGTATGAATCAAGGCCCCGTGTTTTTATTGTTACTTTGGGAAATAAGTTGTACAGGATACCGGAGGTAGCACCGTCTATTGCCATCTCTTTGATTACTACAAAACAATGCAGTAAGCTCATTTCCAAAATCGTGAAATTTATTTTCCTGATGATACACCCTCAAGGAAAGAAGAAGACGGTGGCCATGACCTCCAAATAGGGCCCCTCTGCACGACAACTACAGATGGACAAGGTCGTGGAGGAGTACGAGGACATCTTCACCACCCTCACAGGGGTTCCTCTGCACTGTCAAGTCAAGCACTCCATCGATCTGACCCCAAGTGCACCGCTGCCCAATGGACCAATCTATTAGCACTTCATTCTGGAGAACGATGAAATCAAGAGGAAAATTTAGGAGCTATTGTAGAAAGGTCACATCTGTCCAAGTTCATCACCCTATGGGAGCCCGATCATGTTGGTACAGAAGAAGGATGGGACTTGGAGACTCCATATTGACTATCGGGCAATGAACAAGATCACTGTCCATAATAGGTACCTAATCCCACAGATTGATGACCTCTTGGAACAACTAAAGGGGGCATAATATTTAAGAAAGATTGATTTGAAGTCAGGATATCACCAGGTACCTATCGAACCCTCCGACGTGTGGAAGATTGCCTTCAAAGCTAGGAGGGCCTTTTTGAATGGTTAGTTATGTCTTTCGGATTGATGAACACTCCTGCAACCTTCATGAGGCTAATGGATGACATCTTGCAGCCATTCACCAACTCATTTGTAGTGGTATACTTGGATGACATCCTGATCCTCGACCAGATTTGGGAAGATCACCTCCACCACATTTGACAGGTTCTCCAAACAATGCAGCAACACAAGTTATGTGCCAATTTGGAGAAATGTACTTTTGGCATGACCCAGGTTCAGTATCTGGGATACATTATTGATGAATAGGGGGTGCATGTGGATCCAGCCAAGATCCAAGTCATTCAGGATTGGCCATCTCCAACCACTTTGACAAAGCTCCGCAGCTTTCTAGGTCTTGCCAACTTCTACCATAGGTTTGTGTTGGGATTTTCTCATATCACTTGGCCCTTGAGTCAAGTCACCAAGGGAGGAGTGAAAGAAAAATAAAATTTGGTCTGAATCTAAACAGAAAGAATTCACAGAGTTAAGATCACCTCTGCTCGGCACCAATGCTTGCATTACCAGACTTGCAACAACCATTTGAGGTTGATACAGATGCCTTTGACTATGCTATTGGGGCAATCCTTACTCAACACGGGCATCCAGTGGCATATCATAGTGAGAAACTTTCAGACATAGTCCTGAAGTATCCCACTTATGACAAAGAGGTGTATTCCATTGTGCAGGTCTATTGACAATGGAAGCGGTACATTTTGGGGAAGGAAACAGTCATCCACACAGACCACCAATCCTTGTAGTTCATACAAACCCAAGGGAAATTGCAAAATGATCGCCATCAGAAGTGGTCCACATACCTACTATAGTTCCATTTGAATATAAAGTATAAGAAGGGAAGCACCAATAATGTCACAGATTACCTTAGTCAACCACCGATCATGGAGTTAACCACCGTGCTCAACTCTTGTGGGCACGAGACTTATGATTGGCCACTTCTCTACAAAAGTGACCCAAAATTTAGCCACACATACCAGACACTCTTGGAGGGTCAACATGTTCCATATTTTCACCTCCAGGATTCCTGGTTATGTCACTTGGGTCACCTTTGAGTTCCTTCAAGCGAGCATTCCAAGATGATTTGGGAAGCACACTACAGTCGGGTTGTTGGGCCTTTCAAGGTCGAGAAAATGGTGGCAGTACTACAGAAGTATTTCTATTGGCTGAATCTTCAACAGGATGTTGGGAAGTACATCATATCATGCACTGCCTGCACCATTGCCAAACCGACCATCAAGAAGCAAGGCCTCTATACCCCATTACTTACCCCTAGTCAACCTTGGGAATCCATCTCCATGGATTACATGTCAGGCCTTCCTTCCACTAATCATGGAAACAATTGTGTTTTTGTGGTCGTCGATAGGCTCTCAAAGATGGCCATTATGGTGGTCTGCAAGAAGAATATCATTGTTGAATCCATTGATAAACTCTTCTTTGAACAAGTGTGGATACACTTTGGGATCCCACAATCTATCATCTCAGATTGGGACAAGAGGTTCCTTAGTACAATTTGGTCTAGTCTCTGGTCAATGTTGGGCACCAATCTCACTAAGTCCAGATCCTTCCATCCTCAAACTGATGACCAGACAGAGGTTTTCAACAAGATGATCATACTCATTCTGCACATGTACAACTCAAAGCATCCACGCACATGGGATGAGAGCCTCCCCTATGTTCAACACAGCTACAACTAGGCTCTCCATAGCTCGACCAGCCATAGCCCTTTCCAGGTGGGGTTAGGATTCCAACCACTATGTCCCATTGATGTGGCCATGCCATTTGCAACTACTCACGCAGATTCGTCTCATGTCTAGTCTCAAACAGATAAGGAAAACAACTTCATTGAGCACATCCAACATATTTGCCAGCAGGTCCATGAGATTCTGGAGAAATCAAATGCCAAGTACAAGTAGTGACATCATCAACATTGGGTGCCACACAAGTTTCAGGTGGGTGACAAAGTCTGGTCGCATTTGCAAAAGGAATGCCTTACCAGAGCCTATCGGAAACTTAGACCACTCTGATATGGTCCTTACACCATTACCAAGGTTGTGGGAGATAATACATTTGAGCTCAGCATTCCCCCATTCCTTGGCCTACACCCAATGTTCAATGTGGACTACCTTTGGCCATACTTTCCACCATTACCAGACACATCCAACATTGCAGAATAGCTCACACCCACAAAGATAAATCCAGATTACATTGAACAAGCTGCAACTGATTAGATCATACAGAGATCAAGAACACTCGCCAGCAGAATATCCAAAGGTATCAAGTTGTCAAAGCAGGCTAACTCCTTCACCAGGGCAAGTGGCTCACCAGGGACCAAGTTTAGTAGAAGTTTCCTCATCTCATGGAGGAAATCAACACAATGGGGACCATTACTTCCTATTGGGGGAGGAATAATCCAGGTGGATATTGGTGGCCACTCGCCAATTCCACTTGGACCCCCACCATTGCTTCCTTCAGTTTTTCAATTTCCTTAATTGTAGCACAGTTTACTATTTTTAGCAGTTTTTCAGGTCCTAAACTTCTGGAGCTATTTTGAGGCCCTAAACGACATTTTTTTTGGAAATCCACTACCAATGATTTTGTCTAAAATTGTCTTTTCTTTCGTAATCCCCAGAGAGATCTTGCTAACCGGTTATCATGCATGTCAAATGGAGATAATATGACCAAGTCACGACCCCGAGAAGTTGGTTGTCCAACTCACCCCAACGGGGCCCATAAACTCTTGGTGTTACATCTCCTCGGGTTAGGGTTTTGGTTGCTTATGGTTTTCTCTTATTGTTCAATAATAAAAATGCCCTTGAGCCTCATTGTAAGGTAGTTCAGAAGCATGTAGCCACCACCTCTCTTCTCAGAAATAAGCTACCATCACTCTAGCTGGTTTATTTCCATTTCTATTTGTAAGCATATTTTAGTATTTTACATTAATGAAATGAAGTATTATATCCACTGCATCTCTATGTTTATGGTTATCTTTGTAATTTGTTGTGTCCCTGTTTAAATCTAGATCACTATTCTCATAAAGTAACTTTGGACCAAGTGAGCTAGTTTAAAAGGTTAGTAATTTTTGGAAAAGAGGAAAGGTTGTTTTTTTTTTTAGTCACTGAAGCTTTGGGGTACGTTCTTACTTGAAGAAGCTATTTTTTCCTACAAAAAAAAAACCCACACAACAACCCAACATGGACATAAAAAAAAAAAACTTCTGGCTTGAAGTTAGCTTTTACCGAAGCTAAATATTTTCCTCAATGTTTCTAATTTTCCGAGATCACACTAAGGCGCAACAGAAAAGAGCATGCGCATGAGAAAAATCCTTCCTTTCTATTTCTGATTTTCCCATATCGCACAGAGTCGCAGGGCAAAGAGCATAAACAAAAATGAAAGGTATAGATCTGGTAATGAAAAACAAAGAGATAAATCAACCAAAATAAACAGAGAGATAAATAGCTAAAAATGCAAATAAAGATTGTATACCTCCAAATCCTAAAAATGACGTAGCTAGGGCTACTGAAAACTCTTTCGCGTGAAACAAAAGGGGTTCCTCACTAGAATAGATGCTCCTAACATAATAGAGCAAACCTCTTGGCCCAAAAGTGGTCAGAAATAGTTGATCTAGGATATTGCAGTCGGATGCAGTTATATCAGCTTCTGATTTGGATCACCAACGAATACGGCCCTCAAATAGCTCCGATACCATGTAGGGATTTATAGGGTAGGTTCCTCAGATAGAACACCAAAGGACACTGCTCACAAATAGATCACAAATCAATACACCAGTATTCTTGACATGGTTAAAACCCTCAAAGAGGGAAACAGTCCACTGGCTGAGCCAACGTGGCCACTTCAAGCAACTTATTAATAAAAGAAAGAAAATTTACATAAACTTCTCTCATGAACGGTCACCCTACAAATGACCCTCCATGCTCTTTAAATAGAGATCATGGATGAATCGGGTGTTAATCCACGTATAAGTCTCAGTAATACCAAGGAGAAAATGAATCGTCTGATCACTTCATGTCGAGAACATATCATGACCATCGGATTGTAAGTTACAAATGTACATAGTAAAGAAACACACTTTACCTAACCCTACACTAGACCAAGTTATACTTAACTATTTCCTATGTGTTGGAATATCCTAACAAAATCAAGGGACCAGTCTTCACCTTAGGTTGTTTGTGCGTGAGTATCGACCAAGGAAATAAAATGAGGATGGGATGAATGGACCATAAATCTAATTTTCAAATTTCACAACTTGAACAATAGCACTAGAGACCTCTATATTAGGAAAAGAAAATAAATGAGGATAAGGAACAAAAGGAATAGTAGGTTCCTCCATGGGAAATAGAGGCATCTCATGATTAATAGAAGTTAGGAAAGCACAATGAACCAAGGATTCAGATTTAGATTGTTTCAAGGAGATTTGAACCCGAGCATTGAAAATTTTATTTAAAGAAATCCGATTTCACATCTTCTTCAAGAAATTCATAACACAAGCAAATAAATATATTAGTGAAATCCTCTATTTAGTCATTAGACTTCATTCTAAGTTGATTAATTCTTTTATAAACATATCAGTAATCATACTTGTTAAAGGCTTGATGAAGCTCCTTGAAGAGTTGTTCAAATGCATGAATAGAAGCAGATGGTAAGGTATGACACTATAGCTTAACTCGACCTTCAAGAGTGAGAGTGAATAATTTACAAGAAACATCTTCACAATTGATTTAATGAGATTCACAAAACTTGAGAAAAGGAAATGTATGTTCATCTATGGATATTCACCCTCGCCATCAAACTTTAATTGAGACAAGTTGTAAGAAAATTCCATGAGGATTGTAAGTTTGAGATTGGATCTACTAGAAAAGCATATCGGGAGTATGATTTGGGAATGATCTATTCAAGGTAAGGGATTCAAAATAGAATCAACGAACTCAGCGTGTCCAATCAAAAGAGATTCAATCTTCCATAGTGATCTAGTGTCCCTTCATCTTATTGCTTGATAGTATATTTGTCTCATCTACTTCACAAGTGTGTTCTTGCATGATCTCCTTGGAATCCTCCTTGAGCATCATCCTATCATGTCAAGATACAATACCTGCAAATGAAATTTACTCATCACAAGATGACATCAATTCATAAATATCCTAATCTAACTTCTTCATGCATTTCACTTATTCAACCCAATACAGAGTGCAAGATTTAGGACATTGTTCTCATGTGGGTGTGATGTAATTTTTTTCTACAAGGCATACAATGAAAAAGGCCTTAGTAATGCTTTAGTCCTAGCATTTCCTCCCAGAGGCATTCCATATATTTATATTCATGGTGTCTCTTTGTGAAGTAAGCTAGGATGAAAAGGAAACTCTTTGGTTGGAAAACCAACACTCTGGTCAATGAGTGAGAGAGAGAGAGAGAGAGAGAGAGAAATGAAATTTACTCATCACAAGATGACATCAATTCATAAATATCCTAATCTAACTTCTTCATGCATTTCACTTATTCAACCCAAGATAGAGTGCAAGATTTAGGACATTGTGCTCATGTGGGTGTGATGCAAGATATTTGATTTGTGTTTGTGATCTTCTTCTCTTTCGCAATGGTTTTACATTAAAGAGAGCAGTGGTTTTACATTAAAAAGAGCGTTGATGGCATAAGAATGATCAAATGACCATTAAGCGAAACCATTTTAAAGTCTTTGGTTTCTTTAATAGAGGTAAAAGTTAATGTATCATTTTCAATCTAAAAACAAATGGTTATATATATATAACAAAAATATAATACAAATAATATAATATATATATAATAATGATTATAATAATATATATTACAATTATGAGGGTTACAAGCTCTTATAGCAGAATTTGGGTTTAGTGGGTTTTGGGTCCAGATTTTGAACCAAAGCTCTGATACCATGTATAAGAGCCCTATCCTAGGGTCTTCTAACAGATCTATTTCTCTAGAATTTAAATGCAACCAGAGACAATAATTTACTTTCTTACAAGACTTTTAAACAATGAAAATTTTACCATTTACATCCTAATTCTTATAACTTATAGTGAACATTCCATTTTAATAAATTTACATGAACAATCTATAGAGAAATACTTGAACCGGTGGCTGGTAGAGATGCTTGTGAGTGGCTACTCCTGTTGAACGCTCCTCTTGACTAACCCAACTGGATTTACCTCCCAGCCAACTAGGAGATAATTCCTAGCCCAGAAAACCTCCACAAGTTCCTTAACCCTCCGAGCCCAAGTCCAACCAGATGCAGTGTGTCCAAAATGAATAATCCAGATCAAGATAAACAATATTTCCCTCCTCTCAACTAACCCAAGAAACATCCACAGGTTCCTCAAGTCTTCAAAATAACAACAATTCTAAAATCACAACCAACCCCAAAATCAAAGCAAAACCCCACATCCCCCTTTTCTCCCTTCCCCCTTCCCTTTTAATACCCTCCCTCTCTTCTCCATATCAACCACCTCTCATTAATGTCATTAACTTCTCATCCATCCTTACAGTTGACTTCTCTTCTCCCAAGTAAAGCTGGGAGTACATTTGGAAATGTGACATGAATATAAAATTGAGAAATTAATGCGAGAGGACCATGTTTTCTCCCAAATAAATCTGAAAGTACATTTGGGAATGTGAGATGAATATATCTATATATATATATATATATATGGAGAGGACTATGTATTCTTCCAAGTAAATGTGAGGGTACATTGGGGAATGTGAGATGTAATTAAATGGAAAGGACCATGTCTTCTCCCTAATAAATGTGAGGGTACATTAGGGAATGTGAGATGAATATATATATATATATATATTATTTGAAATAATGGAAGAAGACCATATCCTACCTAAGATTCAATTTGAGAAGGTAAGTTAGATTTGAATAATAGAAATCATGAATTTTATATTAGACCAATATTTCTCAATATTTTCAGATAATGTAAACATTAATAAAATTTGCAGGATAAGATTTAAGTGGGGCATTACATTCCCCTTCCATAGACTTAATAAGTGACTTACAAGGAATTGAGTGCCCTAAGATGACTTCAATATATATTAAGTTCTGAATCCCATCAAATCCATTGTATAATAATATTTGAAAATGTGAATAATAATAGATTTCTATAAGTTAAATGGTATGTTGAAGGTATCCAAGCTCAATTTATATTAGCAAGGAATAAATTTTCCTTTATATAAGACACCACCTTTGATGTCCTCTCAGTGATTCATGTCTCCACAACAACTGAAATGTGATGTGTGGATTCAACCACATTCAATGATCTAATGATTTACTTCTCCTCTCCACCCATCAACTGAGTTCATTGGTCACAAGCATTAATCTTAGGAACCCTGGTTTTGTTCATGCTGAACCAAAAGAAGTCTCAGCAAACCTTGAGCCATAAGCTAAAGCAGTGCCCCATGAATGTGAAGATGCATTTTTCTATTATTATATTATCATTAAACTAGTTCACATGGCATGCCAATTTTAGAGTGTAGGGGGTCCTCACACAACAACATTACAATGATTCGGCCCACAACCTTCTCAATAAAACCAAGGTTTGCGAGTTTAGGTTTGAATCTAAACCATAACATTCTCCTCCCTGAGCTTTAGTAAGGGGAATCTCTCTGCCAACAACACCAATATAGGATTCATGTTATGTATTCGACAATTTGGTTCAATACGAGCATGAAGATGCAACAACATTTATGGACTGGTGACAAGGAATTGTAGTGACAACGCATAAGGGTGAAAACCCTACCTCGTGTGTGAATCAAGAGTTTAAATAGAGGTACACAAACAACATCTAGGATACCATGAAATTGTTCCACAACTCTAAAACAAACAATAATAACCAAAACAATAGAAACCAAATAGGTTGAGGGCTTTTGAATTGAAAACCTCAGGAGCCGAGTGTAAATGGGTATGGTGGAAAAAATAAAGGATATGCAATGTGTCGACGTTACACAAAATGCAATAGCTAGGGATTGGCTGGACCATATTAAAGGCATGTTTGCCAAGAGGTAGCAAATTCTGGACATAATGGCAGAGAGAGGCGCTTGGTCAGATAATGTAGTCTGTTAAGTAACCAAGGCATATGGACTCTAATACTCTCCATGGAAAAGCAACACAGAGTTAAATAATACAAGAGGATGGCCATATACTAAAAATAGTCTTTGCAAGGAGTTACAACAAGGAATAACAAAGTTATAGCGTGACAAGAGAGGTGGCATGCCTTGCTTGGATCATAACCAAATAACCATGTAAAAACTAGTCATGACATGTCAAAATGGTAAAACTGAAGGCCATAAAACAAGTGGCTCAAATTTGAGAAGGGCGGGTATCCACTTGCTCTATACCATGTTAAACACCCACAAAAATAGATAAGATTACGATAAATCATGAATACATTTTAGTCACAATGATATACATATTTATATAATGTCTTGTGACCCTTGGTTTTCATATTCCAAGTGATCTCTTGGACTCTAGTGACTGTTCATATCCCACACCATAACCATTAGTGGATTAAGTATCAAACACCATTGTATATCTTTGTAAATACATCCTTTTGAATGATTAATAGAATTCATGTTTTTCTATGTTTATTTTATGTGTTTGATACCATGTCAAAAGAGCATATGTCTCTCGATTAAGTCAATTAATGTGCAGAGAGAGTGTGGTGACTATTGAAGAATTGAACATGCCAACTTGTTACTATGCCTTTGTTTAATGAACAGTTCCTCCATGAATTTCCCATTCATTGTGTGTGATTGGCATATTTAAGTCTAGAGAACGAGAGCTATGTGAATCCTCTTAGTATACATAACTCACAACTCAAACAATGAAGTATCGAGGGTCATCAAAAGCATAAAAGGAGTTGAAGTGACCATTTAGCCCGTAACCCAAAACAATATCATGAGAGGTAGGCCCTAGCTCCACATTATCGGGCTAGGAATTGGTTGGCTAGTCGCAGACAATGAAAGTTTAAAAGAAGCTATCTCAAGCCCCGACCCTCGACCCAGGGAAAATTTTACAGGCAAAATTTCACTAATTGGCTATGTTTTGGACATTTTCTGAAGAAAAAAAAAATCGCTTATTTGGTTAAAAATTCACCTATTTTTTACTTGCATATGATTAAATGGATAATAGTAGCCAAAAAATTAGTAATTTTAATAGTAAAATACATGTTTTTTATTGAATATTCGCATATATTTTATATAAATGATTTTTCAAACTAGAATAGTCACCTATAATACTATACATAGGCATAATATTTGAATCCTTAAAAAATACCTTGCCTCGACCTCGAGGTGGGACTCACATAGTCAAGCTTCATACAAAGAAAATATATGGTGTTATCACTAACCTCCTAACCTTAATGTAAGCTAGTTTAAATGTGTTTAAATGTGGGTTATTTCTAACCGTGTGAGATCTCACTCACCATTAGAAGTGCATTGAAGGTAAGTAATGGTTTATTTTATATGCTCTTGTAAATCAAGTTCCAACGTTGAATCCAATATCAAAGTAAAGGGCATTGTCCTGGAATCAAAGTAAAGGGCATTGTCCTGGAGGAATAACATCGTAAATCGTCATTGTATTCAAGAATCAAGTATACTTTGTTTAAGGATCAAATTTTGTTTTACACTCAATTGTAAAGAGAATGGGAGATGATTTTGGTCATAACTAATAGATTATGCATTGTATTCAAGAATCAAGTATACTTTGTTTAAGGATCAAATTTTGTTTTACACTCAATTGTAAAGAGAATGGGAGATGATTTTGGTCATAACTAATAGATTAGGTATGACCGATGTCAATTACAAAATTAGGTATTGTAATCTTGGTATGAATTGAGATTTATTTTTAATGGTTCACAATCCAAGCATCCATACTATAGATTAGATTTGGTACGTTTGTCTTTATCTTTCACATTTCATTCTTTGCCTTGATTGCATGCCTTTTTCTAATGATGGTCTTTATCTTTCACATTTCATTCTTTGCCTTGATTGCATGCCTTTTTTTAATGATGACCACGTGGCCATTTAAACAGTGAATGCTTCACATGTGAGTGCTGGCAGCCTCTTTTGCCCTTGTCATAAGTGATTGATTTAGGAGGACCACTTGACCAATTAAAGGCTCTTGGTTGGGAAGTTCCTTTCAACTTTGGGGGTGGCCATTTAAATAGTAAATGCTTCACATGTGAGTGTTGGCGGCCTCTTTTGCCCTTGTCATAAGTGATTGATTTAGGAGGACCACTTGACCAATTAAAGGCTCTTGGTTGGGAAGTTCCTTTCAACTTTGGGGGTGGTCATTTAAACAGTAAATGCTTCACATGTGAGTGCTGCTAGCCTCCCTTGTCATAAGTGATTGATTTAGGAGGACCAGTTGACCAACTAAAGGCTGTTGGTTGGGAAGTTCCTTTCAAAAAGTTGTGTGAGTGGGAGAAAGCTCTTTCGTTTGTCTTATGCACACCACGTGGCCACTCGAAGACCATCACTTTGAAAAACGCATGGAAAAAGTGGGTAGGATTGCTGCACTATTATTGTTTACAAAATTTAATTCAAAATTTATGTGCAGAATTGAAATGCTCAATTATATTGTAGGTCAATGTACTTAATTAAAATCAAGTTAGTTTAAGTCAAGAAAGTTGTGCTTAACGTTTTACGTCATGAAAACAATGCGGTTGAAAAACTTGTAAAAAGAGTTGGTAGGGTCCACATTGTTCCCTTCCGCACTAGTGCGCTTCTTTGGTTTGTCATCATGGCGTTTCTGTCTCTGAAGCAACGAAGAAGCTTCCTCCATTTTTTTTCCTATTGAAATTTTAGAAACAAAAAAACCTAACAAACCCCGAAA
This sequence comes from Pinus taeda, assembly GCA_000404065.3. Classification (NCBI taxonomy): domain Eukaryota; kingdom Viridiplantae; phylum Streptophyta; class Pinopsida; order Pinales; family Pinaceae; genus Pinus; species Pinus taeda. The sequence continues at coordinate 55,359 of APFE030299617.1, forward strand.
ATTTGAAATGGTGCTTCTTCCTGGCATGGCACTGGGCACTCTCTTATAAATAAGCATTTCTTTGCCTAATTTCAGATACCTAAAGCTTTTGTATTACTTGCCATTATCTCGTATTTGCTTTTCTCGTTACCTTCCTTGAGACTGATTTTGGTTTTGCAGTGTCTATTATTGAAGGGTGTCTTTGGGCTATATTTATTCATCCCTCTCGTCTGTGACTGCTGTTGTTGTCTTATTACTGCTCTCTTCTGTGTTACCGGGAATATCATATCATGTTGCCTCATGATCCTGCCTTCATCTCTGGATTTATTGGTACGAGCGTTAAGTTTGCCATCCACCAAATCTGGCAACATGTTAGAATTGCACTACGCTGCAGGGAGGAGTTGAATTCTCTGAGAGATCTGGTAATGAGAATTGAGCCTATTATGAACGAAGAAGCTATAACCATAGGTCCGTTGAAATAGGGCTCTGCAGGGGAAGAGGTTCGCCCTCTTCTTAGACGCTGTGTGGGAGAAGGGTGCTGAATTGCTGGAGGATTTGGGTGTACTCTGCCTAGATCAACTCCCCAACTCCAAAAATCATTGTGAGCTCCAGGAATTCCGGAGTGCTCTCGCAGATGGGAGTTGCAGAGGGGTCCAAAATCACAGTGGGCGATTTGGTTGAGAAAGATAGTTGGCAGTTATTTCGTTATTATGCATTTCCATATAATAATGGAAATGTGGCCGTGGGCATCGATGAGGAAACGGCCAAGG
>APFE030299630.1:0-59120 GCA_000404065.3 Pinus taeda
TATTAACTACTTGTGGTCCCTTACATGACATGGGTTAACCACCTTATTTATTACTATGGTCCATCCCATTATTACATTATTACCTTGGGTACCTCCCTCAGTACCCCATATTAGCCCCCCTAGGTACATAACATTCCACCCCCCTTAGCATGTTTCGTCCCCGAAACATGTGAAGAACACAAATAATAAGATCTACTCAAAAGAGTAGTCCATTAATACCATGCACGTGCATCTAGCCATCCAAGAGAAAGGTGAACCCTCGATCTCGCTGGTGCCTCACTTGCTTGAGATGGAAGTTGACCGTGGCCGCTCTTCTGTTTTGTTGTGTAGTAGGTGGATCGTCTCTCATTTGTATCTGTCATGTGACTACTTGGTTTCCATCTTGATGGTTGTCTTGCGGGGTGATGTGGGTGATGATATGTTGAAGCTTTAACCCACGATGTCTTTTTCTTTAATTCACCTTGCTGTGGTGCCTGTTGTGGTGTCTTCTTTTCCAATATGAATTCAACCACTGAGTCCTCCTCTGATGTATCAACACCTGTAACCTTTTCTGCTTCAGCCTCTGTTTGTGTCTGATTGTCTACCATCAATTGCTCATCATCTGATATGTCAGACCCTGGAACATCTTATGCTTCAGCCTCCATGTGCTCTATCTGTTTATGGATGGAAATATCCTGTAATGTAATTTTCTTCTTTTTATACCATAGCTTCAGGAATTTCTTCTGCACATTAATATTGATAGTACCCACGGATTCCATCCAAGGATATCCCAAAACAACATCCATATTATTCATCTCTGAAGCATAAAATTCACCATGCAACACATACTTATCCATAGAAATCTTCAAATCCTTGTACACTTGAACATCATTATCATCTACTCGTGTGTTTTCAATTTGTTTTGCTGAAATTTGCAATTTTTTGGCCAAATTAACACTGATAAAATTATGCTTGCAACTAGGATTTATAGACACAACGATCTTCTCCTTCTGAATCAACCCATGAACCTGCAATAAGGATATACAAGTAGGAAATAGACCCACATGTTTCTCCTTATCGTGTTTTCTGGCATGAGACCATCTGTCTAAAAGTAATTTTTCAAATTCTTCATCGGACAGGTTGAGACACTTCTTTTGGTTAAGTAATCCCCACCATGTGGCTGCCTCATCTTTAAAACTAGCCGTTGCTATCCATTTCCAATTATTTCTAAATATCCTCTTGTATCCATTTATGTGTTCTTCAATAGTAGAACCATTATCATTCCCTGTAAAAGATGCCTTACTAGAAGCCATGAAGGTTTGGAAAACAATTCACTTATTTGGCGAAAATTTGAAAATGTCACAGTTTCGTCAATATTGCTCAGAATCTCTATTATAACCTGTTTTTGGAAATGTAACAACCATTCTCCATCTGCCCATGTGATAGAAATCCTGATCCAGGCACTATAATTCCAGATCTGCACTGCTACTCTCCCGCCGTCACCCAAAATTTCTGAAAAAAGTGCTGATTTTAAATCAGCGATATCTTCCTCATCCGGATTCCGATTCGCCTGATTTTTTTTTGAAATTGGGTGTTTTTTCACAAAGATTTCAGATCTGCAATTATATCTTTCAGATCTTGCACCAGGACGTCTAGATTTGTGCCGCAAACGCGCTGCCCTGAAAAATTAGCTGCAACCCCGCTGATTTTTAGATCAGCGATATCTCCTTCATCCGGGCTCCGATTCGACCGATTTTTTTTTTGAAATCGGCTATTTTTTCACAAGGAATACAGATATGCAATCATATTTTTCAGATCTTGAACCAAAACTTACAGATCTGATTTGAAAACTCGCCGCCCTTGAAACCCTGCAAAAATGAAAAAAAAATTCTCCACTTTTGTGCCCAAGAAAGTGCTCTGATACCACTTGTTGTAGATCTGATCCAAGAATATTACGATAATAGAAATAACCCAAGAATAGCAAGATAGAAATAGATAGAAATGCTTCTTTATTATCAAACCCTTAAGGTAGGGCAACACCATACATTCACTCCTTAAGGAAGGAGAACACTCCACAAGCCATATGCCTGTTCATACAAGAATACTTCTCTTCATATCCCTCCATGTGGAGTCTTTAGCCTCTATATAGGCCTCATACATACAATACCATGCATCATTACCATGGTTTCCTCATACCATCAACTAATACCATGGGCCCCTTACATTATTATTAACTACTTGTGGTCCCTTACATGACATGGGTTAACCACCTTATTTATTACTATGGCCCATCCCATTATTACATTATTACCTTGGGTACCTCCCTCGGTACCCCATATTAGCCCCCCTAGGTACATAACATTCCTCTCCGCTGCTCTTCTATCATCATCATTCTCTCATCCTGAAGATGGATCCCACTTGGGATTCGAAACGTCGGTTCAAAAATGATAAAACTGTGGATTCTCCGGTCATTCATTCAGAAGATTAAGTCTTGATGCTTAGATGTAGTATTTCCTTTAACAGTTGCAAGTTGAGTTTTATAAATGCATTGTTTACTCTTGTATCAAAGGTTTATACTTCATTTTAAAAAGAATTAGTCTTTGGATTCATAGCTTGCACATATTATGTACGCTCTTGGAATAAAAGGACTCGCTCTGGTTGATAATTAATGTGAGGCAATTAGGAGTTTTAAAAGACACCTATTAGCCTATTATATCCCTAGCCAAAGGGCTATTGAGGCACAAAAACAGTAGTTGTTATTCACCATTACTGCTAAATCCATCAACTAAATGTTACAAATCCATCCTAGCCCTAATCAGGCCCCTTTGTCCATTGGAAACCTATTGGAACTATACATAACACTATACCCAATCAAAATCAAGCAAAGTTTCCAGAATTTCATCATTGAGGAACACCATACTCCTACAAACACTCCACCCTATGCTGCCACCATTTTTTCAGAGACTAGGAGGCGCATAATCACCATGCTTTCATGCATCCTAGGATACACATCAGATGAGCATGTGGATGAGGTCGTCATGACCTTCCTGTCTATTTTCAATCCTGGCAAGCCTTTAGCTATCATGTTTGATTATGCCCAGTTCATTGCAGACAGAATGCATGAACAATTCACCAGGCTTCCCACTGAAAGGGTTTTCAAATACTCTTCAGTGTTGTTTTATATGTTTTTATATTACCAGACAGACAAGTTCTCGTAAGGATCAAGAAATTGGATACCAAGGGAAAGGAGAGATCAGCCATCTATTGGACACCCTTCGTCCAGAAGTTTTCCATAACATTCACCTACAAAGACTTCATAGAATCCTTTGTGTACCCAATCATGAACATGCTGACTTCTACTACTTAGCCCAGAATTAGTCAAGGCATTAAGAGGGTACTGCAACTGGCCAAGAACAACAAGGTGGGCGATTTGTACTTGTACCAAAACCACACTGAGATCATAATTTATGGTCATGAGCTAGCCCCCTATAAGTTGCCCAAATACCTCCCTATGAGGATATTTTCTCTTGAATACTTCAGACAAATCATTAGCTTTGATGAGGTCCACTTCCTAGCTTATAGGAAGAAAACCCAGTTCAAAGTGAAAAACCAAATGGGCCAATTCATTTGCAACAACAGAGAGGCTGGACCAAAGGCCAACAGGTTACTTTAACAAATGAAATTCAGAAACAGTTTCATCTAGCACTATGACCCTCATGGGGTCATAAACAAGCTTAGACTTAGGGTCAAGTTGGGAGCATACATCCGCCACCCAAGACCTAACATTGAATAGTTTACTAACCAGGATGAGTGGGTGGAGAACACCTTGATTGATATGGACAACACTGTTGTGGATGTAGAGAACACACTCATTGATCTAGAAAAGAAATTTGACTAGAGCTCTTTCCTGTAGGTTCTGGATTTACAAGGGCCAATGGAAATTCCTCCTGTCATACAGACCCCAACAAATGAGGAGAAGAATTCTAAGAAGAACAAGGATGAGGCATCCATCTCTGCCATGGAGACTTCAGATGAACTGTTTAAGCTAAATAAAAGGCCCAAGTTGCATCCTGTGTTTGAACAGGCAGAAAAAATTGCATCATAGGAAATAATTGACACTAATGCAATGAGGCATATAAGTAAAGAAACAGCTGAACCAACTGCACTAGGTGAAATAGAGTAGCCATCAACCTCCAATACACAAATGATAGAATGACAATAGAGTATGGAGGTTTCTTCCTTTGTCAGGCCAGCTGACGAGGAGAAGGACATCAAAGACAGATTCAAAAAGATAAAGATGAGGAATGAAAAATTGAAAATAGAGACATATGCCAAATACCTCAAGCTTACACCACCAAACCAGACCAAACTGATGTCAGCCTTTGACATAAAAGAAGGAAAAATGCAGGTGTCATTTTTGTAGCCCACTGTACAGCAACCAAAGACCTCAACAGATTACAAGAAGACTATTTTTGAGGTGCTGGGTAGGGATGTTCATCCCATCGATCAGATAGAGTTTCACAAGAAGTCTGGAGAAATGATTTACTCCACCCTCACAACTAAGGCCATGGTAGCTTACAAGTTGCAGGATTCATTAGACAATGCGACAACTTAATACAAATTGGAGAGGGCCTCTTCACAGGCTAAAGACACCAGGATAAATTCCTTGGAGGACTTGGTTATTGAACTGGGCCATGACCCAAGTGATGTTAAGGCCATAGAGAAACTAATCAAAGAGAAGAATGAGGACATAGCAACCCTCAAGAAACAAATCAAGTTGCCTCATTTACAACAGCCACAGACAAAGGAAGTCCTCGAAAGCCAAACCAATCATGAGGAAATGATGGACTTAGTGCTTCAGCTAAATGACTAGTTAAAGGAGATGGAAAAAGAGTTGGATAGACTGATTAAGCTCAAAAAAGCTAGTATTGATAAAGCTCCTGCAACTTTCATTCCAACGGTGACCACAACTGTACCTTCTACTTTGGCAACATCATTAGCTCCCACTGCTCCAATGGACACTGCACTATCGACATTTACACCAACTACATCAGCAACAGGATCAACAAAAACAACCTCCACAAGTGATGAAGCAAATAGATTGGTCAAAGCAATTTAAGAAATGTCCATTCAGACCAGTGAGATGAACAGACTGAAGGAGAAAGTCACCAGCCTGGAGACAGATTGCAGACTTGCCTAGATCATGCATAAAGAAGAACAACAAAAGGCTACAAGGATTAATGAAAGAATAAAAATCCTGGAGAAAGAACTGACATTGAATGAACCTATAGGTAAGGCTAAAGAGAAAGCGTGGGCCAATATTATTGACTCTTTCAATGCTATTTGGCCATCCATCCAGGTTATTTTTGAACAAATTGATTTAATAAAGCAGGATACAAAAGCATTGAAAGGGTTAAAGTAGAACTTGGAGATATGCCAGAGGAAGCTTCAAGAATCATCCACTTCCTCAACTCCAAGAATAAGTATGAGCTACAAGAACTTGAGATACTTGACAGGATAGGTACAATTTTGGAAGTTAGAAAAGTCCTCACTAAGAGGAATTTGATGTTGAAGTTAGAAGATAAGTGTCAAAGCATGCAACTAGCCATTGTTAGGTTCATGGTTAAGTTCGAATTTTTGAAGGAAAAGGGATTACCTAATCCCTCAGTTATAAGTGATAAGTTAATGACACACAAGGATTACAATAAGAAGATCAAGGAAGTGGCCAGAGAACAAGTAATCACTTCATCCATGAAGGGCTTACCAACAGGCAAACTATTGTATCAAACTTTTGAAAACTTGTTTTACCTCTAGCATGAGGTAAAACACATGTTTATTAATAAGCCTACTTTTTCCAAATATACAGAGGCAGATGAAAGATACATAAAAATCCTCAATATGAAATTACCAGATGAGAAAATATGGGAAAAACTGAATGATTTACTGTAGTAAAATCCAGTAAAATATAAATGTACAGTAAAAAGTAAAACAACACAATAAAAGGATATTGACAGGTTAGCAAGGTTAAAGTGTATCAGATGAAAGGTTAAATTAAAATATAACATCCAGCGTGAAGACAAAACAACCAACCAGCTTAAAGGTCATAAGATCAAAGAGCAAAGCCAGCAGAGCCTAAATAATAGGGACATCAGGCAGGAATTCAATAGCTGTCTCTATCTTCTTGCATGAAGATATTTATTTTTCCTAGATTAGTTCTCAATGCAGTTTGAGATATTTTGTAACTCATTTTTGTATAAATACTTCATAATTCGAAGTATTAGGGTGGATTATTTTACATTTGTAGCGTTATTTTGATCTTAAAACCTAAGGGTGATTGTACCATTTTCAAGTCAACAGACTGGAGAAAGTAATAAAAGAATTTCGCTACAGGATTCATGAGATGAGCTATTTGCAGTGAAGTATCTTCTTTGTTTTATTTTTTTACCTTCTTATATGTTTCATAATCTTAAATGTGTTCTAAATTTGAATGAATTAACTGGAGATATCACTCAGATTTTTTTTAAGTACACTCTGTTTTGCACAGTTAGTCATTTACATGTTTTCCTCTGATGCCCAGATTTGAGAACCCTTAATTGCTATCGCATCCCAGTTGATATGATTCATTCCTTCTAGAGTCCAGCCTAGGGAACCCTTAATTTCTCCCTGGATCCAATTTGAAACCATTTCGCCATTTAGCCTTTGAGATCTACAGTAACTCATCTATATTTCCCTATAGACACTGTTTTTAGAACTGAATCCAGTCTTGTTTGTCTGACATTCGACCCCATAGCCCAATGGTAAAAACAAATCTTTGTTCATCTAAGTAAATTGATCCGACCACCCAAATTCAAAACAAAACCTAAGTGCAAACAATAACTAGCCTAAAATCATCTTAACTGAAACAAAGTTAAATTATAAAGAGAGAGCCCTCTATGAGCATTAGGAAGGATAGGTCCTGATCTCCAAAAGTGGTTTGTGGTTACATTTGAATTTTCTTCTTTCTTTAAATTTGAAATAAATATCAGAGTGATAACAGCTGGGAAATCAAATACAGAAACAACTCATTCACATAAGACTTAAACTCAAAAATTGATAAATTGTTATAGCTCGTTAGAGTAACTAGAATTTTTTCTACAATTATACATCAAAGCTTTGAATCCAGCCTCCAAATTATCATAAGGAAGGGGGGAGAGCCCCCTAAAATTGATCCAATGACATGAAAGTACAATAACTGGTTTTCTACCCCTTCCTACAGAGCCATGATTTGGCTTTTCTATAATTTACAATTACATGATCGGCTTTGAACAAGCCAAACCTTTGCAAAAAATGTGAGGGATTGAAACCAAACTACTTCCCATGAATAGGAGACTAGTAAAACCATCATCCTATTGAGAAAATGCAGATCTGATATGAATTTTCCATTTTTTTGGCAAATCTGGGCAAGATCCTAAAATTCTGGAAAAATAATTTTTTTATTATTATAAATCTGCCTCAAAGACCCTCGTGTAACTTTTAAACCATTGTGAATGTTGAGAAACATTTTCGGTTCTAGATAACTTGTTATACTGGTAGAAACCCCATATTCTCATATTTCCTAGATTCTCCTCCATATTCATGTAAATCGAGGTCAAACTTGGCATTTTGGAAACTGTGCGGATTTTGAGCAGATTTGTTGATTTGCTTCTAGAGACCAACACGTGCGACCTAGGTGTAATACAACTCAAGGGAAGGTGTTAGAACATCATTTTGAACAAAAAAAATTCTTAGATTTTTCCAAAAATGTGCTGATGTACAAAAGCCCCAAATCGGTGCAGGAAGGCCAGTGTAGGAGTGTTGGTGTAGGAACAAAACTAGGTGCAATTAATTGTTGATGCATGTGTATCTTTGATCATGATTTCATACACCTTCCTGAAAAACACGAGCACCATCATCAATAATCATTTTGATGCAAATCTCATTGAAATAAAGGAGATAGGTTAAATAATGAACACTTATGTGATCATTCTCCAAGTTTAAGCTATTAGCCCAATAATTGTGCAAAATGAAAATAATAACAATGAAAACCATGAGTAAGATAGGGTGAGAATGTGAATTAAACATGACAATTTCGGGGCCTAACATACCCCCATGCTGATCATATTGCATATCCTCATGCAGGCAAAACCTCTGACAGAGACCAAAGTTAATTAAGATTGTAGGGCTAGGGTTTCTCTATTAGAGTCATGCTGCATTGAAATAAACTTTAGGGTTGATTGAGTAAGAGAATGTAGGTAAGTTCCATATGATGTTGACTCCCTTTGCATCAAATAAGATAATGAATAACTGCTACCATATATTTAATGATGTCAAGACTGATCTTCATTATTTCGAAAAGAGTAACTAATGCTAGGAGTACTAAAGGATGTTAACAATGTCATTACTGCAAGAATAGTGTTATCACGAAATAGCCAACCATCAAAATTTTCATAAAGCATCTCAAGAGTAATCCAAATTAGCAAGTCTTCACTTTCAATAGCCTCATTATTATAAATAGAAGTGATATTATTTGGAAGCCAATGCATTAAAATGGATGTAAAATAGGGAAAAAGAAATATGACAAAAAAATACCTTCCTAGGATGACCATATTACCATTACCCAAGCATATAGTTGAAGCTCCTCTTGTTCAAGCAAAGTGAATCACCTGCACTAAGGGTCCCACATCCATGAAAATATTCATATTTCTGAACGATAGAACTCCAAAGAACATTATCAAAAGGATCTTAAAGCCATTCTCAGAGAGATATGATAATGAGTTTAGGGAAAGACAAAAACAACCAAGTAAATCATAGTGTAAAATTAACTTTAATACCACAGGTATGGACCTGCTGCTAGCAGGCGTCTATAGCCTTGACAAGGATGTTTTTTAACCCCACGAAATGCTTGTGTTCCATCTATTAGATATAAATTCATAGTCAATTGAAAGTATTTACATTTTTTAGAAGTTAATTGAAGGCCACTGTCTTGGCTTGGTAACCAGCTAACAATAATGCCATTCACAAGAACTAACAAGAATGAACAACCGGCTCATGATGAGACCCCTTGTCTTCTATCTTTTCAACTAAAAGCCATTACCTTGGCTTGGTGACTAGTAGTGGTAATGTCATTCTCATTAATACCCATGATAATGGTAGGACGGCTCGTAATGAGACCTCCCATCCCTCAATTAATCATTTTAAAAGAACTGTAATTACAATTAACCTTAAAAATGTTACTTAATAGTTGGGGAGACAAGATTTTTCCTTAAGAGCACAAAATGGTGTGAAAAGTTTATAATTACTAATATTTACCAATCCGTCCTTCTACCCTAAATACTCATTTTAAAGAAAATATCTCAAATAATGACTGAAAGATTCCTTGACTGGATCATGCTAGGGTTCTCATGATAATTCATTAGGGTTTTATAGGAGTGGTCCACCATAGGAGGCTTTTCATCAATACCTTCAAAGAGAAACTTGAAATGATTTCTTGGATGACAGTTTGTTAGAATGAATAGGTCAAAAGTAAGTTTTTAAGATTATGAATGGAAAGTATTAAATGAAACAATAACAATCTGCCTAATTGACCCAATGATTAATATCAACCAACAATCAAAGTCATTTTATAGAATATGAGGCATTAAGAGTGAATTGCTTCTGACAAGTCTTACCACAAGAGTGCTTAATGATAGAAATTTCAATATTTGTGCCTTAATAATTGCAGTTTCAAGAGTGTTGTTTTTAATTTTTATTTCAAATGACATTCTTATTCATTTCTCTTAGAATACCCTACCCTAATTTAGAGAGAGGAATATCTCCTTCAAGTGTATGAGTACTTCCAATGTAGCCATGTGCATAATAGAATGCTAAATATACTCACACTCATTTTTAAAGAATAAGCTTCAACACATACCATAGTGTGAGAAACCAGTTGCTTTACTTGATATGGTACCAAGAGTTGTCGAATGATGAGGGAATAAGGCGTGTAGATGACTGCTTGAAACTAGGATTCAATGGGATCCACATATTTATGATTCTCCAACTTGTACAAATCTTCCACAACTTGATAATCACTCTCTGGGAGGCATAAGGGCTTTGGTGAAAGAGAAAAGAGAAACCCCTCAAGTTTGGGCTCAACCATTTTCTTTTCATATTGGCAAGAATGGAAATTTTATGGCTTTGAGTTTCAACAACAATTTTAGAACATGTTCCAATTGAAGATTGCTCCTCTGATGGTGAAGTTTCTTCCTGAGGTGAATGTTCTGTAGTAATAGGAGATGTCTACAAACTCATCTCTTCCCCCAACTTTTAAAATATATCATTATACTCAATAGGGGAATCAATGGGAAGAATAGGTGTTTTAAATTGTTGTGCTACATGTTGGTTTGGATTAGGGTTTGGGATATGTTTTAGGCTAGGGTCTGGGTTAAGGCTTGGACTAGGATTTTGATTTGGATTAGGATTTGGGTTAGACTTTGGACATGGTTAGGTCTAGGGTTTGGATTAGGGTATGTACTAGGGTTGGGTCTAGGGTTTGGATTAGAGTATGGATTAGAATTTGAATTAGGGCTAAGGTATGGGTTAGGATAAGGGATAGGATATGGATTAGCGTAAGGTTGCACAGGTAGTTGTGACCATGGAGGAGGATACCTTGGTGGTGCATTGAGAAAATCTTGTGGTTATTTTTGTTGATTTTGCATGAAAGAATGCCCTAGGGAAGGGTCTCAAACCATTCCTGAGGCCATGGGGATATCTGGCTCGAGGATGATATCCATGGAGAGGGCCACTATGACCATGAAGTAGGGTATTAAATTGAAGGAGGACTAAAATTTTGCCATGAAATTGCAGGATTATAAACATGTTGAGGAACCCGCTCAAGAGAATAAGCATTAATCCAAGTATTGAATGATGATAAGTTTTGAGTTATACCTGGAAGTTGATTTGATTCCTTGTTTGATTTCCTAAGTACCTTTAGTAATCCTGGTAGTGATGGGTAACGTTCTGTTGCATGAACCTCTTCACAAATTCTATCAAATTTCAGGCTACTAAGTGGTCACTTTCCAAGGAAGTGTTTCTTCTGCAGTTGGCGCAAAAGATCAACAGTGGTTCTTCATCCTTCTTCTTTTATTCCTGCAAATCATTCAATTTTGTAAGAAAAGATTTAATAATATTACCTTTATGTTCAAGAAAAATACTAATTTTTTCTCTTATGAGTTAATCATTGGATGATTTGTATATCTCTGTAGCAACATCAAAACTCATCATTAGAATATTCCTCAAAATACCATTTTCCTATTCTCAACAAGCCAATTTGTATATTCTATTAGCACAGGGATAATATATACATATAGGGGGGTTCTTACAACACATAAATGAAAAAACTTCAAATAACCAAGATATGCAGGAAAGAAGTAAATTCAAAGAACAAAAAATTGCAAGAGAAACTAGGTGAAAAGAAAACCAAATTGCAGCAGGTCACCAAGGTCAATCCCCTAAGTGCCTCCCCAACAAAAACGCCAAAATGTTAGGCATAATAAAAAACCTAACATTTAATTGTCAATCAGGGAGTTCATAAACTTAGAGGCGCAACAATGGAAATGCCAGAGAAGGACTTCAACAACCTGCACTAGTTAATACAATGACACCACACCATTACGGAAACTAGATTCACTCAAGAAAAATGATTGTCACAAAGTTTGAGAGAAAAATTAAAGCATGCCTTGCAATCAATCTGAAATTAATGCTAGAAAATGAAATATGTTCCTGTAATCAAGACTCTAGTGCTTTAAAAAGAACAGAAAGGATGATCTTCTATTATACTTATAAATTTGAGTCCTATATTAAAGATATCTCATTGTTGTACTAGAGAAACCACGTGCCTGTACCGAAATGAGTCTCGTTCCTACACTATAACTTAATGAAAGGAACTTGAATCAGCAGAAAAAATTCTGGTAAATAAAGGAAAGAAAGTAAATCTTTTGTGACTGAGTATCAGTGCGTTAAGAGACAAAGAAATAATTAGACTTATAATTATGGTTGTCTCTGTTACAAGTCTTCAGTTCCTGGATTGAACCAGTGTTCCTGCACCGCAACAACATTCCTGCACTGGAACAAAGTTTCTAAACTTGGGACGACATTCCTGTAGTAGAATGATGTTCTTGTACCAGAAGTGTATTTTGTTTGTGCACTGAATATTTCGACTTAGTATTAGAATTCCGAGTTCCTAAACCAGGGTGCACTATTCCTATACCAGGATATTGATTCCTATACCGAGAATAATGTCCTTGTCCCTATAGAACAATGGTTCCTACACTAATTTTCTTGTTCCAACCCACTTGCATAAAGCATAAAGGATACTAACTATAAATTGATTGAAAGAAAATTAGAGCAAGCGAAAGAATCATAAATGAACCATACGAAATCAAAGAACTCTTTAACCATTCATTCATTCAAGAGAAAAAGCATTGCAAGAGTCAAAAGAGATCTCAATCATAACAGAAAGTTTCTCCATGTAAAGATAAGAATCTAATATAAGAAATAAAGCATTCATTCTTTCTTAAATGACTATTAATGCATGAACAAGATCTGTATCTTTCTAAGTTGAATGTTTTGAATCAAAGGTTCCTGCAACAGACTCCAGTCTCGACTAAGATATTCCTGCAAGGGAGTCAACGCAGTCACTGATTCTATGATGCGAAAAAAGTCTGATTAATACCCAAGGTATGCAAATAAACTGACCCTAAGTTAAACACACTTGTTGCAAACTCGTACTTGAAACTAAAACATGCCTTGCATAAATGATATGAGATAAGCTTTGCAGGAATGAAACACACTTGCGAAGTTAAACTGAAACACTCGTTTACATAAAGAGAAAGGGAATCACATGATGCATCAAGGGAAGGTAAATAAATGCTACAACAAATTTGAATAGATACACAAAACCACACTGTTAATGTAGGAATTTATAGGGTAAGTTCCTCAGACAGAACAACAAAGGACACCGCTCACAAACAGATCACAGATCAATACACCAGTATTTTTGACGTGGTTAAAACCCTCAAAGAGGGAAACAGTCCACGTCCTGAGCCAACACGGCCACTTCAGGTAATTTATTAATAAAAGAATGAAAATTTACATAAGCTTCTCTCATGAACGGTTAACCTACAAATGACCCTCCATGCTCTTTAAATAGAGATCATGGACCAATTGGGTGTTAAGCCACAGATAAAGTGTGGGTAAAACCGAGGAGAGAATGAACCGTCGGATCACTAACTACATATCGTGACCGTCAGATTATAAGTTACAAAAGTACATAGTAAAGAAACACACTTTACCTAACTCTATACTAGAACAAGTTATACTTAACTATTTCCTATGTGTCGAAATATCCTAACAGTTAAACCTCAGATCTGAGAAGCACGCAGTTCATGAAGAAAACATAAATCTGCTAGCTAGGTACATAAATGGAATACTCCTTTGCGTTGAATCTGCATATAAATATTTTAGCACACATTATAAAAAGAGGGAGAAAAAGATGGGTTGGTTAGGCCCTAACCAACCAAATTCTGTCCCTTCACGAAAGCTGGGAAATCAAATACACAAACAACTCATTCAGATAAGACTTAAACTTATAAATTGATAAACTAGTATAGCTCCTTAGATTAACTTGAATGTTTGCTACAATTATACATCAAAGCTTCGAAACCAGCCTCCAACTGATCATAGGGAAGGGGGAAGATCCCCTTAAACTTGATCTAACAGCATGGAAGTACAATAACTAGCTTTCTCCCCCTTCCTATAGAGTCATGATTTGGCTTTTATATAATTTTCAATTACATGATAGGCTTTGAACAAGCCAAACATTTGCCAACAAGGTGAGGGATTGAATCCCAACTACTTCCCATCAATATGAGACTAGTACAACCATTGTGACATTGAGAAAATGTAGATCTAATATGAATTTTCCATTTTTTTGGCAAATTTGGGCAAGATCCTAAAATTTTGGAAAAACAATGTTTTTTATAAGACTGCCTCAAAGACCCTCATGTAAATTTTAAACCATTGTGAATATTGGGAAATGGTTTCATTTCTAGATAACTTTTTATATTGGTAAAAACTCCATATGCTCTGATTTCCAAGTTTCTCCTCCATATTCATGCAAATCGAGGTCAAACTTGGCATTTTGGAAACTGTGCGGATTTTGAGCAGATTTGTTGATTTGCTTCTAGAGACCCACACGTGTTAGAACATCATTTTGAACAAAAAACTTTCTCATATTTTCTCGAAAATGTGTTGATGTATGAAAGCCCCAAATTGGTGCAGGAATGCTAGTGTAGGAGTGATGGTGCACGAACAGAACTAGGTGCAATTAATTGTTGATGCATATGTATCTTTGATCGTGATTTCATGTGTCTTCCCAAAACAACACGAGAACCATCATCAATAATAATTTTGATGCAAATATTATTGAAATAAAGGATATAGGTTAAATAATGAGCACTTACGTGATCATGCTCCAAGTTTAAGCTACTAGCCCAACAATTATGCAAAATGATAGTAATAACAATGAAAACCATGAGTAAGTATACGGTGAGAATGTGAATTAAACATGACAATTCTGGGGCCTAACAAAAAATTAATCGGTGGGGATACAACGTTCAATCCCTGTCTCTCATCTGATTAATTTCCAAACTGTACGGATAATGGGGAAGAGTGGAAAGCTTAACAGATATGAGCCCAAAGGTCCTGACCTCCTGGAGATTTATCCAGATATTCAATGACAATTCTAGTGGGCTGGGTAGAAGGAATTTTTCCACCGATGCACTGATTACCATGACACTATGGCTCAAGCATTTGCCCAGGGGTTTTACAGAAAACATGTGGAGGTATGAAGAATTTCATTCTTGGTCACAGAGGAACTAATCGCAGAAGTTATAACCCTGCCTACAGATGGCGAAAAGGTTTTCAGAAGCCATGTTCTAGCTGAGATTAATGTCCCATTTTTCCTGAGGGCTGAGTTCAAGGACATCAACTGGAAGGCAAGGGTACAAATATCTTGGCTAGAGGAAAAATGGCATGGGATGCTATGCATTACCCAGTCATACTTCATGTGTGAAGGGTGTTTTAACTGGGTAAATATTTACCATTTCATTTCCTATCTAATCTAACAGGGAAAGTAAGAATGAATGTTTGTTTTTATTTAATATAGAGTATCAAGCACATGGTTGCTCGTTTGCGAGATACCGAAGACCCATCCCCTCATTTTGTTTATCACAAGGGTTTAATTAAGTTATTAATTGATAATCAGTTAGCTAAAGCTGGGAGAACTTGGAGCCATTTACTGTTTTGGGGAAGTTTTCAACTCTAGCCCCTAAGGCCAAACAAGGGAGGTAGAAGGGTACTAAACAGGTAAGAAAACTCAGCCAAAAACCTCCTCTCACGACACCTCCACTGAAACCCAAATCTGAAAGGAGAAAAACATTCCCTCATCCTCTGGTGCTACAATTCCTAAGTTTTATGCTATAAGAAGTGATAGAATGAAGAAGACCCAACCTACTGCTGAAAAGCCTCCCACTGAAAATCTACCTCATTCTGTGAATTCCCCTCATACTAAAAAGCCACCATCTAATAGTTCCCTTGCAGAAACTCATCCACTAAAGCAAACTAAGAGAAAATAAGTTGAAATTGAACCCCAAGATTAAGAATAACCCTCTCCGTTTCAAATGTTGAACGGGGGTAAAAGATCTCACAACATGCTTTTAAACAAATTAAGGATGAATATAAGGTTAAAAAAAATCCTAACCTCGCCAAGGAAGTGATAGATGTGGAAAATGCCCCATTAAAATATCTGATAATAAATAAAGGGAAAAATATAGGTTCTGAGATATCAAAGGCCAAGGAAACTAAAAAAAATTCCATATGGAAATTGGACAAAGTGAGAGGCAGAGAATGGACAAGCTAGATGTTCTTTTGGAGGCGGCCAATACCATTAGCTAGGAAGCTGATAACCATTTTTGGGTGTTTGATTAGTCACTGCTAAAGTGAATTTTGGTGATCTATCACTGATCACACACTTGCCAATGTTTAGATACATAACATCACATAGGAGAGATGACATTTACATTGTCAATGAATTTTGCACAGAAAGCGCTAACATTTCCATTGTCAACGCATTCTAAAGACACCATTTGGAAAGGGCACTGACAATCGACTCGAAAACAAAACTACCAGTTTAGGCATCTAAAGGACTGGAAACGTCGGTATCAGTGTATTGCAACATGGATGTGTTAGGTTCCTATACCAATAGGTTTCATCTTTCATGATTGACAGTGGAAGGGCCAAATATGTTCATCATTGCAGGCTGCAAAGGTTCCATATTTTGTGTACATACTACAAATTTTTTTTATTAAAAAATGAAAAGAGGGTATGCCCTAAAAGAATAATCAAAGGGCAAGAAAATCAAGTAGTCAAGGGAAAAGTGAAAATGAACCCCAAACTAAAGACCAGGAAAGTGGCCAGTCAAAATGCCACTACTAAGCTCATTTGGCAGTGTCATGTTATCCAAGTACAGCTGCTAATCACACTTGATGGATGGCCCAACAATCTAAACTGGACCATGCCATGGTTAAATTGCTTGTTGTAGAATAGAGAATGTTCCCTGACCAAATAGCTCAAGCTTGGCAGATGACTAGATAGGTAAAGAAATAAAGGTGCCCAACTGCTTAATCTGGGGCCTTGGAAGAAAAAAGGGTAGATTTTAGATAGGAGGGCAGTCAAAAGAAAAGAGGAAGATCAGGGTCTGCTAATTCAAGTGCACCCACTTTAATGAAGAAAAATTGTTAGGATTACTAGGATGGGTAAGTAGTGCAAGGTTGCAGAAATGGTAGAGCCATCACCAATTGGCCTATTAAGTGCAAAAACTTATGCCACTCAGTGCATGAGAATCAAAAACAAAGAGTGGAGGAAAAACATTGGAAGCATGTCTAACTTCCCCAGTTTCCCCCAAAAAATCATTTCTTACTAACACCCCAAAGGGCCTTGAGATATGCTTAGGTGTCCAGTTCCACTCCATTACATCACAAACCACCTGGTCAGACCATGGAGTTCAAGCATGAAAAGAAGCCACATTTCTTGTGTAAAAACATGCTTTTTTCATCATTTTCATTTATCCTCAATATCCTAAGTTAAGTTTCATTTTAACTTGGCTTCACCCCTTCATTCACCTCACAAACCATATTAATCTCTAACCTATGATCTAGCTCCCTAACTTCCCCCTCCCCCAAATGCTATAGCCATATCCCCTCTTTGGGAAATATTAACCCCTCAAGGGTTAGTATTAGCCCCTAAATCCTCCTAAAAACTATGGGTTTGACAAAAACTATGGTTAAAAGGAAAAAATCACTTTCCCCACCCTCATTTACCCTTTTCCCCCTTTCCTCTGCCCTAAACCCTTTGTTATAAAGTTTTTTTGAATGAAAAAAGCTTTTAAAAATAAATGAGCGTTTTTTATAAAGTTTTAAAACTTTTTAATAAAATACGTGTTAAACCCTTAACCTAAGGTTTCTACCCACCCCGCACGCCCGATAATTAAATATATTAATATATACGGCGGGTCCCCCGCTATTAAAGCGCTGGCGCATTGAGATCGCCGCCCACCGTTAGATCTTCCGCCCCGCCCATCCTACGGTGGGTGGTCGATCTTCAACCAGAACCGCCCGACCTTTTGCGTCCGGGGGATGGGCGGTATTGCCGCCGTATGCCCACCACGCGTCAGGCTCCCGGGCTATTCGCTGCCCCCCCCCCTCCAAACCACTTACCACCCAAGAGCCTGCCGGGGAGACCGCTTACTGCCCTACCCTCCACGCTGACGTCACGCCCCCGTCAGCATGATGTAACCCCTGGCCACCGCATCGCCCTGTCCACCCTGCCACCCTGTCAGTACCACCTGGGCACCCACATCACCTGCCACGTTAGCCTGTCCGATCCTGGGCCCATGATGACGTCATCACAAAAAGGCGCCAATATGCCAAAAATGCATAAAAAGGCGTAAAAAACCGTTATTTTGCATTATTTTCTACAAACGCCTGGATCTCCTCTGAAAGAGAAATTCAACTTCCAACGGTCGAAAAGCAAAAGTAATCCACCAAAGTTGCTGCCACCTCCATTGTCAACCCAACCACTTGCAATTCAGCCAATTCGACCGGTGCAAACGCCTCGTACGCCATTAAAACTAGGTATTTTGCCGCAGGCACCCTCTTGTCCACTGTTCTCCATATAATCCTATTTTCCTGCTTAAGCAACTCAGTTAAAAGACCCACATTGTTGAAATTCACCTCTAAAATTTACCTAAGAAACCTCTGAAACCCCTGCACGACGGAAGTCCCAAGGTAACCCATGAACCACGGTAAAATCTACCTGTTTTTCACAAGAAGCAACTAAAAAAGCCAAGCCACAGGCTAGAAGAACTGAATTGACATTTCCCTCACCTCTGCTAAAGCAATTCTCTACAAATAACCAGCTAACAGCTCAAAAACACTCTACTTCCTCAAAACAGAGTGCCCCACAGATTGATTAAGCCTGTGACAGCCTCCTTGCACTGCCAAAACTGCTCACTGCAAACAGAGAGCAGTAAGCCATTTCCCAGCATTCACATCAAGCTTGAAACACAGTAAACCACTAGCAAGAGCAAGACAATGGCCACTCTAGCTGCTCTGGATGTTTTGCCTATAAATCCACCCAACAGAGAGCTAGAAGCTATACCACTGGTGGACAATGATGCCCTCATCACAGACTTTGTGGCAGAGAGAAACCATTTGCAGACATATTGCCAATTAAGAAACAGTCACTTAAACAAAAGTGACTTGTATGGGGTCTGGAAATCTAATCTACCCACCTACTTCCTGCCTTCAGTGAACATTTTCCCTGAAATCATCCACCTATGTGCAGAGAACTATGACCAGAAACTCAGGGCTGTGAAGTCTCCATCTGGGAGCATCCTCTTCTATATAACTCCAAATTCCATCAACCAGATGCTCAACTACAAGTAGACCCAACTGCTATACCCATTCTCCATGAACTATTTGCTAGATGAGGGCTCCAAACTCTCTAGCACAGACATTGCTGCCATAACCAGGAAATTCATGAAAGCAGACTGCCAACCTTCTGGGCCACCTCCTTTCTCCTATGAAGATTTCAATGAGGTTGGCAAGCTACTGATAGACATGCTGACCTCTGTGTTGGAGCTCACCACAAACAAGCATGTTGATCTAACTGTGCTGGTCATGCTCTCTGGATACAGCTTGATGAAGCCCCCTGCTATGAAATACAATTATTCCAAGTACATTGCCAATAAGATACATGATCAATTGACAAGGCTGGACAAGGAGGAAATATTAAAATATTCCTCATACATCTATCACTTATTCTTATACTACCAGACAGATAGCTTTCAGTGCTCAATCAAGAAGCTAGACTCACTGGGTGAGAGAAGGTCTGTGATCTTCTGGTCTTCAGTCTTCCACCAAGTACAAAATTCCCCTTACTCATACTGTGAATTCATTGATCAGTTTGTGTATCCAGTTAAATGCCTCTTGAGGAGGACTCCTCCCATCAGATTGTCCAAGGATATGCAGAAAATATTGCAGCTGTCCAGAAGCTACAAAATTGGTGATTGGTACTTGTACCAGAACCACACTGTAATCAGAATTTATGGCTGTGAGCTCTATCCCTACAGGCTCCCAAAGTATGTCCCTATGAGGCTATTTGCCCTGGAGTACTATAGACAGCTTATAAACTCTGACCTAACACACTTTCACAGTGCCAAGAAGAAAGCCAACTTGAAGTTCAGGGACCACTTAGGCCCATTTACCATGAACAAAAAAGATGGTTGGCAAGAAGCTGACCAAATACTAGGACAACAGCTCAAACTCAAGAGAAGCTTCTGGTGGGTCCCTTATGACCCTGAAGGTTTCATCAGTACAAGGAGGGTTAAATATAGGCTGCTAGCCTATAAGCATTGCCTACTCCCTCAAGTACAACACTTTGCTAATCAAGATGAATGGGTTCCTGAATCAATAGTAGAGAAATTGACTCAGGAAGAAATAATGGAGCAGAATGTAAAGGACTTGGAAAAAACTCTTGACTTAGACTCTTGTCAACAGGTCTTATTCAAGCAACCAATCCAAGCAAGAGAAGGCACCTCTACTTCCCCAGCTGCACAGGACATCCAGCAGGCTCCAGCAACAATAACCACAACAAAAGGAAAGGAGAAGATGGATGAACAACAAGAGGTAGAAACAGGGCAGCCTAGTACTTCAAAGGACCAGCAATCAGGACAGGTCCCTCCCCAGCAAACTGAACAAACTCAAAACCCAGTTTTGCAGACTCCTCTCAATGTTGAGAGAGGGAAAAAGAGAGACAGAGAAGAAATCACACCTCCAACAGGGTCATCACAGCAACCAGAGGCCAAGAGGCTGAGGGTAGACCCTGAAGCAGAAGAAGGAGACATAAGTGAAGAGCTGGCAGAAAGCCAAAGCAAAGAAAGACAGACGAGCCAACAGACTGCCACTAGCTCATTTCAGCTAGAACAGGCTCAACGGCATACTGTGGAGGTGTCCTCCTCCAGACAACAGGGAAAAAAACCAGCCACAGTTAAAGAGGGCTTCAAAGAGATCAAGGCACAAAATGAATTGCTAAGGGTGCAGCTCTATGAGCAATTCCTGAATACAACCCCAGCCAAAAAGCAAAGATTGATGGCTGCCTTTGATCTAAAGGAAGAAAAGATGATCTTCACTCATCTAAAGCCCAAAGTCCCACACCCAAAGACCACAGCAGATTATTATAGGACAAATCTAGAGGTATTTGCTAAAGACATACACCCCATGGATCAAATTGAGCTGCACAAACAGACTGGGGAGATGGTGTATGCAACACTTGCTGACAGGGAAATGCTGGCCCATCAGCTAAAAGAATCCCTAAAGCACACAAACAGACAACTTGATTTGGAGAGGTTGTCCTCCTCCGTGAAAGACAACAGAATAAAGACTTTGGAGGACATAATTATTGATTTGGGACATGACCCAAAAGACCCAAAGGGTGTTAGAGCCCTTATGAAGAAAAAAGAGGATGATATAGCTGCATTGAGGAAACAGGCAAAATTGCCTCCTACCATCCATCTTGACACAGCAGAGCTTGCACAAGAAAAACAGGTGGATAATGCTATGGAGCTGCTCCTAGTCATGAACCAAAGGATACTACAAATGGAGGCAGAGTTAGAGAAAGCTATACAGGACAAGAAAGGGGAATCAGCCTCCCAGCCCCCTAAAACTTCAACAAACCTTGAACCTTCCCCTCCAACACAAGCGACAACAACCCCTCCTACTGCTCCAGCACCTACTACAACTACATCAGCAACTGGAGCAACAGTAGAAGCAACAACAACAGTAGAATCCAACATGGGCATGGAGGAATTGATGAAGGCTGTTAAAGAGCTGGAAAATCAAGTCACAGAAATAAATATTGCCAAGGAAAAACTGGCCAAGCTGGAGGCCAGTTATGACAAATCAAAGATGACTGTGGCAGAAAAGCGAAGAGAAATAAAGGCCTTGGAGGCCAAAGTGAAAACTCTAGAGAAAGAGTTGATGCTAGGTAAAACCCTAGCAGAAATAAAAAAGATTATTTGGGCCAAAATTGGCCAATCTATACAGGACCAATGGAGGTCCATTCAAGCAATTTTTGAACAGGTGGAGCTAATAGAAATAGCTCATGTAGAGATTCAGAGAGCCAAGACAGCCCTAGGAATAATGCCTGAGCAGGCCACCAAAATGATTCACTTTCTCAATAACCGCACTAGGGAAGAATTGGCTGCTCTACAAATAGCTAGCAAAATAGACACAATCCTCACAGCCAAGAAGGTACTAACATTAATGAATTTCACTCAGACATTGGAGAGGGAATTTCAGGAGATGAAGGTTGAGATAGATGAATTCAGAGATAAAATGGCTATTTTACAGGACAAAGGACTGCCAAGCCTAGTGACTGGCACAGGACAACTGTTGTCATATAATCGGTATATGACAATGATCAATAATTATGTTGAAAACCAGATCACAACATCCAGCAGCTCCACAGAAGAAGCAGGGCCTCCATATGGGAAATCCCTCTATGACAAGCTGGAGAATCTGTTCTTCATTGAGCACGAAATAAATCATCTGTTTGAAGTCCCTCCTAACTTTTATAGACATGCAGAGGCAGATGAGACAATGGTTAAAATGAGAAGACATCAACTACCCCCAGCTGATTAGTGGCAAGCAATGTTGGAGATTTTGCCTAGATAATTCCACTTTGCTTTTTTTCCTTTTTTGGAGAAAGATCAGCATACAGGTCAGCAGACAGGTCACCATATAGGTACAGCAAGCAGCATACAGATGACTCAGCAATCCACCCAAATAGCAGGCCAAAATTAACGTAGTATTGAAAGCACTGCTATGGCCTACCTTTCACAGCCAAAAGTCAAATCTGTCTGACAGAGGAATGTCGGCTATCTCAGCATTTAAAGTTATATTTATGTTGTCATTTACTTTTTGTAAGAGAGTTGGTGGTGCAATTTATTGCACCATAACTCTCCACTAAGATATTTTATACCCTATTTTTGTATATATATCCCCTCAGATAAACACATTGAGGGTCAGTTGTAATACAATTCTTCCTGAAGAGCTCTGTTGTATACTGAAGACTTTTTGATAATAAAAAATTGCTCATGGAGATTGCTGGTTCCAACGTTGTCTGAAGATGGATATGTAAAGCTCTTTTTTTGTTGCAGAATTCCTGTGTCATGTGCTGAATCAATAAGTTTCTCTTACCTGTGTATGTGTTTCTTGTTTATTCCATAACTCCTGTGTTTTCATAATCTTAGTAAGTAGAGAAAAAGAATAGTCTAGGATTTGTTTCAAACACCCTATGCTCAATCTCTACTTCTAAATATGTTTTCTGCTGGATTAGCCATAGATATGAATTCTTAATTGCTCATGTCCGAACTTATCCTAAAACATGGTAAATACTGTTTAAGAATTCTTAACTGCTATTAAGCAATACTTTCATGTTTCTTCATTAGCATAGTGAAAGATTCTTAACTGCCTTTCACTCACTAAATTCCCAATTTCACCAACAAATCTGATATATTGTTTCACACATGCCTAACTTGCTCTGCAACAATACTTTGTCTTCACAGATCCACCTTCAAAAGCACAAATATCTCGACTCCATTTCCCAATGGAACAAACTGTCATGTAAATCTATACTTCAGTTCTAAAAGAATTCACCAACCCACCAAATTCAAACAAACAGTGCATCATAACTAGTCTAAAACACTCATCAAACAAAGCTAAACTATAAAGAGAGATCCCTCTCTGGTTACAGGTAGGCTAGGAACTGTAACTACAAGATTGGTCAGTGGTTACCTCGGCTGTATTCCCTTTAGGAAGCAGGGAACAACCTGAGTGATAACAGGATGATCAAGAAGACAACAACAAAACAGAAACCCATTTTTGGAGGATGACAAGGTTGATCTACAGGGAGGGGAACACAATCATGATAGAATTTCTCAAACCCATTTTCAACATAATTTTCAGCAAGTTATTTTGATTTTTGATATGTTTAGAAATATATTTTCAGATGCATGTATCAAATATGTTTATACTTCTATTTTTGGATTACTATAATTATTTTTGAGCTACAAACATGTTTTAGTTATTGTAATGCTTATATAAGAAAAATATTGTAGAAGGAAAAAGGGTTGGTGTTTATTTGAAATATATCATCCTTGTGTATTTTTGAGTAGATTATTAATAGAAACAATCTTCATGAGCATTTACATAAATTCTTGTGTTGTATTTCCTTGTCTGTCTTTTCCTTTATTTTATATTTCCTCATGTCCGAAAAACTGAGTGTATGAGATTGAGATTCATATTGTATGCTCCTTTTTTTTTCTCAAGCATTAATTATTGTTCTTCACTTAGCCCTTACATAAATTTCCTTCATCTTCATCTAAATCACTTAAGTGTCAAAGGAATTTTTGCTATCCTGCTTTTTTCTTTTTCTCATCGAAATTGTGTTTGTATAAGACCTGATTGGGTTAGACTCCATGCCCAATGGTGGAACTTTCACATAGCCCAACCAAACTTCAATCATTTTTGATAAATCTGGCCATAAAACTCAACTACAAACCTTCTACTACAATGACCTTGAGTATTTGATTTTTTAGGGAGAGATCCCTCTCTAGGTTGAAGGGCAAGTTTTCAACCTCAAAGAGGTTCGAGTTTACCTTAGAGGTTTTCCCACAACCGGGTTTCCTCTAAGTGATAACACTTTCTTTAACTGCTTCCTCCAAAGAGATACACAAATTAGGTTTCCATTTACTTCAGATCATATTCGACCTTCTCTAACTAGAGATATTTTGGATTTTGGTAGTCGACTTTTAAGAGAAATAGAGTCATCCCTAATTCATATTTGCAAAAATATGTCTCATTAAACACCTTGTCATATATTCTAGAACTTTTAATTCAAAAACAATTGTTTTGATACAAAAATTAGTTATGTTATAATTCACTTATGTCACATATTTCTCTTGGCTTTGCCTTGTTAGAATTAAATTACGATATTGTCATTATTCATTTTTAAGATAAACTTAATGCTTTGATCTCTTGTATATATTATCACTGAACTTGTAGGAGAATGAATTCAAGGTTCATTCTTTTGAGATTGATGTATGGCATCAAATACCTCTAATTCAATGTTACCCACATTTTCTAGTACAGGGGTGACTTACATACTATAAATTTTGAGGTATATATGAAGTATTTTCATCCTATAGGGAATACTGAGATCAACGCTTTTTTTAACAAAATAATAATGAAAAGCAGACTTTCTATATGAAAAAAATATTGGAGTCCAGGTATGTTGTCAAGGAAAATGAATAAGATAATAATACATACCTCAGATTTCAAGGAGATGCCCAACATAATACTTTATCAACTGTAAGAGAGAGATGTTTATTTCTTCGTTCAAAACAAATATGGTAGAATTAATGCATATGTGACATATTTTAGACTTTCTTTAGATTTTGGCCTTCCATCGTAAGCCTTTGGACCTTTTGTAGATCTCTTAAGGGTTCTCGGCCCCTAAACAGAACTCTGATATTTTTCGGCCCCCTTTGAAACTTACTTCTAAGTTTTTCAGCCTCCTTGTAGGAATTTAATATGCCGACTTTATTGAACTTCAACCTTCCATAGGGGTTTGAAACTAAGGCTTAATTGGCCTCTAGACTTTCTTTCTTCACATAAAAATTACTCAGTGTGTTGTAACTTTTTCTAACACCTTTAAAAGTTACAAAAATTTTCAAAATCTGCTGAGTGATTTCTTGGCTAAATTTTGAGGTATATATAAATTTTTGTCAAGTTTCCATCACCTAAAGCCTTCACTTAATTAATCTTCCAAAATAGTCATGTCCTCCATGAGTCAAAATTGACAAATATCCCTTTTTCGTTTCTAGCCTTAATCCAAGCATGTCTATCCCAAACCCATATCTAGCCTTAACTTTTATCTAAATTCCTCGGTCCCATTCTACTTATTCCCAAATATTATATTTATTCTAGAAATAATATTTTTATTCCTACTTTTGTTTTACCTATCACTCCATTCACTTTTCACCCTTATTATTATATCCCCATAATTTATATATATTTTACTATACCCTACCATTATTTTTATTATTCATCTTTTTTCCATTTTTACCATAATCCCACATTAAAATTATTATATTTTACTTTACTCTTTATCTTATTTATTTATCCCATTATTCCATACTCCACGTATTATGAAAATATTATTTATGTCCATCCAAACCTTTGTCACCACTCTGCATTTCACACATTAAAACACCATAATATACAATACCTCGATATGTGTAAAGTAATAATCAATGGTTTGTGGGACCTGCCTATCCAAATTTTAACCTACCCCACGCCCCTTCTTAAACCATTTACCACCTAATAGCCCCCCACAATGTTGTTGTAATACTATTTAGTGCATCTAAGGGATAATGGAGGGAAGCTTTTTATAGTTTTATTTTTTTGGAATTAGCTTATAGGCAAAAGCTTGAGGTAAGAGGAGGCTAGGCCAATAATTGAAATATATTTTCATGGAGTTAAAATAAGGATACATGTTCGAGAGGTACATTTCAATACAAAGCATGGAGTTTACAAATCTTATAAAGAAATGTTTTCTCCTTGTGGAATAATTTCACAGAGGTAAAAATAAAATTTTACAGAGCAAATAAATAAATGTTTTATGCTATGGATATAAGGAGGAAATGAATTATAAATAGGAAAATGCACGTGAAGTGAATTTTGGATAATTTCTTATCCAAAGTTTTTACAAGAGTAAAAGGGGGGCATAAAAAATATATTTTCACAGTTTACAAAAGATGGTTGAACACATGGTCTTCAAAACCACAGTAAGTAAACGAGTAAATGTTTTTCACAAAAAAATGAAATTTATTTATGGAGTTTCATTTATTCATAAGTATACCAAAAGTGGGCAAAACAAAATATGAAAACAATGGATGGTTTGGGTAAAAGGATTTAAGTTTGATTTATGAAATTCATAAACAAATAAATACTACAATGGAGAAGTATTACAAGACATGGTTTTCTGTGGGAGGAAAGGTTTTTAAAACCATATGCACTAATATTTTCTATAGAATAATAGAAAATGGAATTTTATAGGTTAAAGAAATATTTGGGAATTATTTTGATCAAAATATCTTGTTCAGACATATTTGAAAATTGATCTTTCAAAAGTAGATATGGATAAAAAAAAATCAGATTTGAAAGGGTACAAGTGGCATTTCAAAGAGCATGTGGTAGTCAATGATTGACTTTCCAGATTTTAGACATTAAATAATAATGTGGAGATAAGAAATGAGATTTCACTTGATCTATTCGAAATATCTTGCATCTATTTCCAGGGGTTTACCATTTTTAAAGGCCAATTGGAAGATTATGGGAAACAACTCCAACATAATCAAATTTGAAGGAGGAAACTCAACATGATCCATATATTCAAGGAAAAAGATCAAAAGTTTCCAAGGCACAAGACTATCAATCAGTTCTAGATTTCCTAAGATTATTTAGGAATTATATTTATTTTTAATGCATTTTTTAAATTTTTATTCAAGAAAGCTAGACACAGTTAGAAATTTGTAAATTATATATATTGTATCATTTATAATATAAAAGGGTTGGCTTTTGATGCCAAAACCCTGACCATTTTTGTAAAATCTCCTATTGCAAAATTTTTAATCAAGGTTCTCTAGCTTTAGTTTTATGACAAAGTTTGTTTCTGATGTATGTCTTTTCCTGTGTAATCATTTCTTTTTTTCATCATATGTTCAAGGTAACATAGAAGTTAGGGTAAGGATAAGTTGAGGATTGAATTCCTTGAAAACCCACTGCAAAGTTATAATCAATACTAATAATAACTAATTGAATAGGTTGTTTAAATTAGTACCTCTACATTGTTAAATTGTTGTCTTCGTTAATCTCTTGAATATATATGTTTTCTGTATAGAAATTTCTCTATACACATATTCTCTTGCTAGATTACTAAGTATTCAGGGACGATACTTGATTATCTAATTTCTCTTCTATTCCTCCATCAAAACATTTCAAGATAATTTTTTTTGCCATATTTGAACACCGACACTTTGATAAGGCCTCTACAAGAAATGGATTTATTTGTTAACCAGAGATCTGTGACTAGTCAACAACCACCTATACAAAAAATCCTAGATCTATTCATTGTGCTTCATAGGTTTTTGTCCAATGACAGTGAAAAAAAAAATCTGCGTAATACTTGAGTGATCCCCCTCTGGTTCGAGAGTTATCTTGAACCTAAATATTGGTCAAGTTGGTTTCTTGGCAGGGTTTCATAGCCAAGAAATGCCTTCGAGAAAAAGATAACATTTGGCATCGTTTCTAGGGAGTGAAGTAATGAAGAAATATTTCCCTGGAGAAAGATCAAGACTAGATGTAATCCTTGCTGGTGAAAAATAACTAGACATTAATTATCGGTTGCATTTACTTCTATAGGTTTTAACCCCGTACAGAAATTACCTGCATACGAATTCTAAAACACAGAAAAATAAACAATGCAAGAGCATAACACATAAAACACATATACACAGAGATTTTCCCACTGGATCCCAAAACCGGGACTACGAGCTTGATTTTTCATTATGTTCCTATTAATGTTACAATACATATTTATACATGCCGGAGCATCCAATACCATGGACCGAAAAACCATCGTGTCCAAAACATGGACCAAAAACCATCACGTCCAAAAACATGTGCGAAAATCCTGCACAAAGCCATAGTTGGGTCCACCCAACCTAACGTAGGGTCCAAAACCAAAATTTTCTGGGGCGCTGCCCCGAACCCTATAAAGTGGGGTTATGGGTACCCCTCAAACCCCCTGTGACCCCCTCCTTCTACACAATTGGCGCAACGAACGGGTGGCTCCGCCCCCCCTCTAACCCCCTGGTTAACTACATGGGCTAGTCGTGGAAAGAATATAACACAAACCAACAACTTCACTTAGTGGCTCCACTTTGTCTATATGGCGATTCCATTGGGTTACCAGTTCCACTAGTTCAAAATCCCAATTGCCTTTACTGTTGTGTTCATTCAAGGGTTAGTAATGGAAACATTGAGAAACATATTTTTCTTCCTCTTACCTTTAATTAGAAAATACAAAAGTTTATAGAGGATGCAACTTTCCAAGTTCACTTGTAAGTATCAATTCCGTATAGAGTTTGTGTTTCATATTGTACATATTTTTCATATTATCAGTTTCATGCAAGGTGGTCTGTAAGTAAATCCAATTCTCATCTAGTTGCATTGGAATTTTTACTACAGCTAACAGTACGTAATCTAAACTCAATTTAAGTAGAGGTGTGTGAAATTAAAAAAGGTTTCTTTCAGTTTTCAGGGGGAAGTAAATCTGTGATTGGTTTGCAGTATATGGGTTAGATTGGTTTCAACATAGTACTATTACAGTTTGTAATACACAGTTTGGTTTGGTTGAGTATAATAAGTTACAAGAGATGGGAAGAAGAAATTTTATTGATTTTTGACTCCACTAGCCCAATGGATCAGGCATTGTTGTACTTATCCTTACTTGCGGCAGTTGGTGGTTTGGATTTAGTTGACATGTTACAGATTTCAATTTACAGGTTGCAAGTTACAGGTAGCAACTACTTGAGGGTTTTGATAATGAGTCCATGCCCAATAGATTCAAGGCATACGTCTTCAGGTTCTCTGCATCCCACAAGGGGAAGCAGTCCCTAGTTGGAGCCTATGTTGTAACTTTTTCTGACATCTTTAAATTTTACAAAAAATTTCAAAATATGCTAGGTGATTTATTGGCTAAATTTTGAGGTATATATAAATTATCATCAATTTCCCATCAACTAAAGCTTTCACTTAATTAATCTTCCAAAATATTCATGTCTTCCGTGAGTCAAAATTGGCAAATATCCCTTTTCATTTCTAGCCTTAATCCAAGCATGTCTATGTCAAACCCATATCTAACCTTAATTTTTATCTAAATTGCTTGGTCTCATTCTACCTATTCCAAAATCTTATATTTCTTCCAGAAATAATATTTTTATTCCCACTTTTGTTTTACCCATCACTCCATTCACTTTTCACCCTTATTATCATATCCCCATATTTTTTTATATATATTTTACTATACACTACCATTAATTTTTTTTTTTGACAGGAACGGTTATGCTGTATATATATTCATCCTGGCTTGAAAGTGGTAAATCAGATTACAATAAAGACTTCTCTGTCTTGATGCATCTCTCTAGAAAAAATGAGAGTGTTGATGAGTCTTGGACTTTTTCCTTTTGATGGGGATTCTAGTTTATCAATTTCAGAGATATTTGCCCACTTGAAGATACAAACATATTTGTTTAGAAGCAGGCAGAAAAACATGGCAGAAGCTGGCTTATGGGATGGGTTCCCATGTTTCTTCTTCGTCTTTAATCTTGACCTTGGTAGAAAGGAGGGTTTCTTTGTTGGCCTCCTTGTCCGCTTGTTTGTTGAGCGTTCTCAGAATATGGAAATAATTCATCTTCTGGAAATTTTTTCCCAGGCCTTTGATTCTAGATACCAGTCTGGATAGATTAAAATCCAACGTTGGAGAGTTGGAGATCATTGCATTTATGAGGACCTACGAATCGCCAATCACAGTGGCTTCCCTTATGTTTAGCTCTTTGAGTATCTTTAGGCCTTGGAAGAGGGCCAATGCCTCAGCTTGTATGCTGGAAGCATGACCAAGTCCCCAGGAGAAGGAATAAATTTTTTCCCCCAAAGGATTTACCACTACGCCTCCTGCTCTTGCTATGCCCCGATTACCCTTTGCTACTCCGTCAAAGAAAAGAGAGTGTCTTGATTGCAATTCAAGCCAATCATGGAATTCAGGTTCAAGAATCCTTATTTGCCAATCTTTAAGGATGGGGGCAGTTCTGACTGCTGGATGAAATTGCAGGCCTAGAGATGAGCCCCAGTCAATGTCTTGTTGGCTGAGATTGGAGTCATCGTTTATTTCTACCAAGCATTCCTTTATGACGCTTTTGACTTTGATTTCTACAACCTTATGAGTTAGGCTTGTATTTCTGAAAATTCTTTTGTTCCTTTCAAGCCATATTTGCCAACAAATGATTTTTGGGAGAATGGCCCACGCAGTTTTGATAACTTGATTTTTGGGTGGCTGTCCGGGGTACTTGTTTCCCCAATTTGAGAAGAGGTCTACCAGAACTCGAGGCAGAGAAAAGATGGGATCGAAATTGATGGTAAAGGAGGCCCAGATCTATATGGAGAAATTGCAGTCAAGCATTAAGTGCAGAGTTGTTTCTGCGTTCTCTGTACACAACGGACATCTAGAGGGGCCATGAAATGCTCTCCTCTACAGAGTGTCGTAAGTTAAAATTCTGCCATGGAAGAGAGTCCACGCGAAGAAGTCAATCTTGGGCCAAGAGGGGACGTGCCAAACTCCCTGCCAAGGCACTGGATCAGGAGGGACGTGTGGCTTCTCGGTAAGCTTGGTATAGCCATCAAAAATAGCGTAACCGCCTTCCTTCAGTCCCCATCCTTTCTTGTTTATTTTTTTCTTATGCGTGGGAGCCAGGTCGTGTAGGAGATCTAGCAAAGCGATCCAATCGTTTGTCAGCTAATACAGAATTTTAATTCGCTTCTAGCCAGCCCATATGAAGTCGCTCCATTCGGAGATATCCCACAGTGATTTCAATCCTTCTCCGGTCATCCAGCAGCTCAAATAGTTTAGGGAGGCTCTGTTTGCAATTGGCTCTTTGTTCAGAATTCTATCAGTCTATATGCGTATATTTTTCCCATTTCCTGGGATCCAAAAGGCGTGGTCTTTAATCAAGGAAGCCGCTTTTGCATATAGTTTAAGGAAGGGCGAATTTGGGAGCCGAACCACGTTTTCTAAACAGCAGGTGCATGGGCCTCTGAAATACCTTTTCCAGAGAGCCAGTTGGGCCCAACCTGGCTTGGGCGCGATGATTCGCCAGACCACCTTGGCTGCCATAGCCACATTTTGTTGACTGCGAGTCTTAAAGTTTAGCCCACCCTCTCGCAGAGGCTTGGACATGATTTCCCAATTGATGAGAGGAATTTTTTTCCCATTCTGTTTTCCTCCCTTCCAGAAGAATCTGCGCATGAATTCTTCCATCTTTTTTATAATGGATGCTGGAGCTAGGAGCCCTGTGAATTGAAACAGTGGAAGACTGAAGAGCACGGATTTTATTAAGACCACTTTGCCAGCAGCGTTGAGCCAGGTAAAGCCCCAGGCTTGGATTTTGGATTTGAATTTCTCAAGCTGGGGAAGCCAATCTTTGATTGAGTGTTTCTTATGGAAAACCGGGAGGCCCAGATATTTAAATGAATTCCATGTAGAGGAGGCTGCGAAGCCCAAGCATCTTGAAATAGAAAATAAAGTTCTGGGTGTAGTGTTCCAGCTGAAAATATGACATTTGTTTTTATTTACCATGCTGCCTAAGGCTTCACTGAATTTGTCCAGCACATCTTTAAATTTGGAGGCAGAGGAAAGAGAGGCACTATCTAATAGAAGGGTATCATCCGCGAATAAGGTGTGGTTTAAGTTTTTAACCCTTCTAGCTATACACAGCCCGTTAATTTCTTGATCCTGCATCTTTTTATCTAGCAGGAAGCTGAGCACTGAGGCTTGGATGACGAAAAGCAGAGGGGAAAGGGGACACCCCTGCCTAAGTCCTCTCGAGGCTTTGAAAAATTCGGTGGCTCTTCCATTTACCAAAGGGGCAATCCAAGGCTCTAAGATGCATGCCCAGATCCATTTTATGAAGTTTGCTCCAAACCCAAATTTGCACATGAATTTTAACATAAAACTATGATTTACTCGATCAAAGGCATTTGCTAAATCGAGTTTGATCACCATACCTTGTTCCTTTCAGAGAAGACTTGAATGAATTGCCTCTTGAACGAGCGTGTAGTTGTCCACGATCTTCCTACCCTGGATGAAGCCTCCTTGGTTTTCCAGGATTATTCTAGGCAAAATGGGCTTCAGTCTATTAGAAATGACTTTGGTAATTAATTTGTACCCTGTGTTGCATAATGAAATCGGGCGGAATCTGCTAAAATTGTTGGCACCTTTTTCCTTTGGAATGAGGGCTAAGAGGGTGGAATTTGTGCTGCCTCCTATTTTTTGAGCATTTTGTGACTTTTGAATCATTTTGAGAAGGTCCTTTTCGATAATCGGCCAGCAGATTTGAAGAAATCGGGCTAAGAAACCATCTGGCCCCGGGGCCTTATTTGGGTCCATGTCAAAGAGAGCCTTTTTAACTTCCTCTTTAGTGACTTTAGCCTCTAGTATCCCATTCATGCGGGGAGAAACAATTTGGGGAATGATGTCAACTAGCTCTTGATGATGAAGAGGCCCCTGGTCATCACTGTACAAGTTTTGGAAGTGAGAGGAGGCCGCTTTCTTGATGTCTTCGAATTCCTTGTGCTTGTCATTATCTTCCTTGATCTCAGAAATGGTGTTGAAACATTTCCTGGCCCGGCCCTGCTTATGAAAGAACCCCATGTTCTTGTCCCCTACTTTAAGCCACAGATTTCTTGACTTTAATCTCCAGTATTCTTCTTCGGTAAGCAGGCCTTATGGTATCTCTGTTGCAGCTAAGCTTCTTGATCGATCATGCCCTCTGTAACAATAGCACTCTCCATTTGGGTTTGATGAGAATCAAGAGAATCTTTGATGACTTTCCTTTCCGTTGAGGGATTGGACAAGGTTTTTGCCCAGCTTTTCAGAACTCTTTTTACCCTTCTGATCTTTTCCTCCAAGATGTAAAAAGGCGAGCCTTTGACAGGTTGGCTCCAACAATCTTTGACTGTTTGCATGAATAGAGGCTCCTTAACCCAAAGGGGGCTAAACCGAAAGGGAATAGGTCCCAGATCTAGATGGCCTACACTACCATTATTTTTACTATTCATCCATTTTCCATTTTTACCATAATCCCATGTTAAAATTATTATATTTTACTTTACTCTTTATCTTATTTATTTATTCCATTATTCCATACTCCACATATTATAAAAATATTATATTTCATCTTCTGCAATTATGAGTCCATGACAACATACTGAGTTTGAAATATTGAAGTATTTTATTCTTCAAATCTTCTCACTAATTTAAGAAGGAAGCTTCAATATTGAACTAGGGCTTCGACCCTTTTGAGATTTATTCACTGAGTTTTCAACCTCCTTTAAATGTTTTGTAGCACAACCATAAACAAGTATTTTGTTCTATTACAATTTGGACTAGGACTACTTCATATTTTTGGCCTAATTAGGGTTGTCGAAGATTAAGGTTTCTCTCATGAAATTGATCATTTAAATTGTCATATAAATGAACTTCCCTTCATAATATCTTTGATACCATGTTGATTGCCTATATGCAAGATATAATAGAACAATTTTCTTCCAAATAACTACTTCTAATGATAAAAGTTAACTTCTTAGAGCATTCCAATAATCAAGTAATTACACTTAAGAAAAATTCAACCATGAAATTTGATAGAGTAGAAGATATCATAATGAAACAACAGTACAAGGGAGTCAAAAATTTTCTTGGGACAAAACCCACAAAGGGGAAAACTCTTTCCTTATGAGAAATTGTTCAATTGAATCAATTCGTACATTTGACTCTTCAAGTCAAAATATCAAACGATTGACCACATTCAATTCCTGGTTAAATCAAGTCAAAGGAGATAGATAAAGAGAGAATCAACATTTTTATCACTTGTTAATATTCGTTAAGGGGCAAAATTTTGGCCTACATTAGCTGGTCAAAGGGCCAAAATTCAGTCGTGTATTTCCTTAGAAAAATTTGGTCAAGTCTATGATTTTGACCTGCGATCAAAGCACAATGAACACACCATAGACACAACTTCAAAATTGGTCAACATATGGTAAAATATATCAAAATAATGGATTTGAGACTTCTGTGATCTGTATTTTGTGTGGTTATTTCTTCCGGATCCATCACATTTTATTGTTTTATTGTTTGAAACGTCAATACATAAAACAATAAAATGTGATGGATCCAGAAGACATAACCATATATCAAAATAGTTCATACTCCAATCAGAGACAAAGATTCGCTCAAACACCAAAGAAGAGAGCTAAGCCAACAGTAGTCAACGTAGAGGACATAAGTCAAAATTCGTTGGCCATTTTTTTATAGTTTTTCTTTGCACATGTGTGCAGATGTATTCTATGGAACAAGTCCAAATTTATGTGTGTGTGATGTCCAAATGAGCATGTCAAATTTCCAATATATTTTTTACCAAACAAGTAGGGTTTTGACCTTGGGTCAAACCCCTTCAAGACGTGGGGCCAACTTGGAAAACTAGAAAGTAGTATATTTCTCCTTTAATTTGGATGATGAAAATATTGACTGCAACAATCATTTTTCAATAGATAGCCCCTTTTCCATGAGTAACGGGGGCTAGCATGGAATCCCTTTGAACCATGGTGGTAAACCAAAAGGTCAACTTTCGAGAGACATAACTTTTTCATAAAAAAATTGATTAACATATTTCTTGCCCCATTAAAAAGGCATTTGAGTGTAGAATAGTCACAGCGAATATAGTGCTAAATAATGATACTTTTTCCCTCCAAAAACATCATTTAATGCCTAAAAATGACCCTATAAAGTTTAAAACCCTAAGTCTCCAAATTTTAACCTACCATAAAAATGACCCTACAAGTAAATTCCTCCAACTTTTCCACTCAAAAGCATCGAGGTAGAGGAAAAATAATATAATGATCCAATATAGATCATACCTCCCCATTTTGGGAGCAATTTTGTCCCCAAATTATTTTACTAAATGAGGTGAGGAAATATTTCCTCTTCCTTCTCCCTGCAAAACCATTTTGTTTTTCCTAAAAGTTTCCCTTTCAACCCAAATTCCAAAGCTCATATTACTCCCATCTTATATTTATAGACCTACTCTACACAATTATGTCAATTGTCAACTATGCCTTAGCATCTGATGCTTGTCCTCTATGGAAGGTGACCTTCTCCTCTTCTAGATCCAACATGGAAGGTTCATAGATTTTGAGATTTTCCACATTCACCACAGAGTAAATGCATGTGTATGGGGTAGAATGATTCAAGGGAATTATCTCCCTGCTTCCCTAATATCTCAAAAGGACCATAACATAGAGCTTTGATATTATTACTAGGTCCTTGTAGTCTTTCCTTATTCATTTGTAACCATACACAATCGCCCACTCTGAATGACTTCTCTGTTTTGTGTTGAATATGTCTGACCTTGTATTTTTATTATGACTTCTTTAGCATCTAATGTACTTACCAATGGATCTATCTAACATTCTCAACATTTTTTCTACTCTTGATGCATCCAATATCAGATCCTCCCTCACCCCTCCTTTTTATTCATATATGACATGTCCAAATATGAAGGTGGCAAGTATCCAAAGAAAGTTTCAAATGAGGACTTACCAATAAAAATGTGGACTTCTTTGTTATAAGAATGTTGTATATAGACCGAATTTTCATCTTAGATATTTGGATTCTTTTGATTGTTGCCCCTCAAAAGTTGTACTGAATTCCTATTGACTACTTCTATTTTCCTATCTAACTATGGATGGAATGTTGTAAAAATTCATATCCATGTTCTCACACAACATAGTAAAAAATGCCTCGAGAAATCTATTGCCCCTATACGTAATGATGGTCCTTGGTATCCTAAAGTGCACCCAAACTTGTTAAGAAAAAAGGTTTATAAGTTCTTTCCCTTTAATGATATTTTGATAGGGTAACAGAATGCATTTCGTGTTCAACATGCCAACTGTCATGAATAAGAATTCATGTTTTTGGAAATACTAAGAGGGGGTGAATCAATATTTCACCTAATTAAATTAAATTTACACTTTCAAATAATTAAATATTGTTTGAACAAATGAATTCAAATAGCCAACATCACATCACATCACATGAACAATACACAAGAAATTTTGCATGGACAACCAATGCGGGAGAAAACCAAATAATGATTTCTAATATATTTGATGAGTACAAAAAAATTATTAGCACCAAACCCCTAATACTCAGTTATAAAATTGTTTAGATTTATTAGAAAGCAGCAACTCCCTGAAAGGATGCACCAACATCTTGGCTTTACTAACACCAATTAGAAGGATGCACCAACACCCTGATAGATTTAATCTACAATGCTAGCACTACCCTGCCACCCTGAAGTATTTTCAGGCACTAACCTAAAGGATACTTCAATCTATGCCTTGCACCACCTTGCCACACTTAAGAAAAAACATAGAACAAGAATTTGTAGTCTCTCGTACCAAGGATAATGACACACTTACAATAGAATTCAATCTCTACCAAGGTCACTTAACTATTGTCTCCGCTAAGTCATTTTCAACTTCAGGCATGCCCCTTAAATGTCATTGTAGATATGAATTTTAACTTGCAATATAAATAGATTCTTTAATGATATACATCCCAACAATTAAACAAAAGCACGACTATATATCATACCTCATATATCAATTTGAAGAAGTCTAGTCATGTTACCATAAAGGATGAATTTGGATTGGTTGTCATTGTGCATGTGCCACTTTTCTCATTGTCTTGTTTTAGAGATGTCAAAAGATATGTTCTCATATATTTCCTTTAATTATACTTTTAAACTATGGTCTAACTAGGCCTTAATATTCCCTTTTAACTAAGACCTAATCTAATCTTCAATTTCTACTTGAACAAGCCCTAAACTAGGCCTTAATTAGTCCCTTGTCTAAGCCTTAAAATCCTTATCTGCAGTGAGATATGATCCAAAGTTGACACTTAATTTGCCTAAAAAAACCCTTCATGACTTCTATAATTTGGCCTAGACACTCTTCAAAACTCAACCTTAGATCAATATTTGGAAAAATTAGTGAACGTACTTCTCCATACCCCAAACAAACTTTAGTTTGGCTTCAAAATGACCTCAAAATAGGCTTGATATGTTCTTCAAAGTGATATGGAAACCTGGCCTAAACAGGCCTTGTAAGAGCCCTTGAAGCACGATCTTGTTGAATGACAGAAATGACCCACTCATCAACAGGAGGGAACAACTTGGTCTGGGGTTCTTTAATAACCTAAGCTATTTAGGATAGCCGCCGCTAATGCGTTTTAGGACTTTGCTATCCTGATGTTTCTATCTTTTTCGATTTTTTATTTGTTAGGGCTCAACTTGTTTCCTATTGTACTATGTACAATTAGTTAGCAAAGAGTTAATTACTTGTACACAAATATTCAACGAATGGGGAAACACCAGAAGGATGACCCTAACTGGTGTAAAATATATTATTAAAAGAATGAATTATATTTTACACAAAAGGAGTAATCATACAATTAACTTTCAATGTAATGTAACTGTAAAAATAACAAACAAGAACACATCTATAATTGTTATTACTTTAAACAAATGAAATAACTTTCAATTTTATTTATAGATCTTACATAAAAAAATCAAAAAATAAAATGAAATGTGAAATTATAAATATATCCTGGCCATATAAAAATATATTATAATATAATATTGATATTATTTCCTATTCAATTCAGATTTGTCATTCAGTCAACACTAAGTAGAATCATCCCTGGATGATAAATAAAAAACAATAAATAATTATAGAAAACAAAACAATCTAACTAATTCTACTTGCATTCATATACATAGGTGTAACAAGTTCCACTCATGAAAACATAGTCCATAAACTCAAAGACTACAACACATAAATTAAATTATTTCCCTGCAAAAAATAATCTTTACAAATATAACTCAATTGAAAGCAGAGGTAAACAAAATTAATTTAAGGCAAACATATGAATAAATATAATAATATCATCTCAAAGAGACATCGTCATATGAGAGATATTGTTTAAATTACAAGATATACTGAAAAAAAGTTGAGGAAATCTACGAAATTCCAAAAAAGACGATAATGAACTTAATTAAAAAACATATTTATATTCCCAATTTATAGACACTAAAATCCATGTCATAGGTATGACCCATTGGTCATAACGATTCTATTTCCTTTAAAAGTAAAAAACATAGACTTAACACGCCACGTCAACATGCAGTGATAACCCGTAAGAGAAAACACGAAAGGGATATGCAACTATGCATCTATATACCATACTTGTAGGATAGAAAAATGCATATAATTAACAAATCATCACCTAAATTAAATAATGGCAACAAAACTAGAGATTCTATAACTATTATTATCAAACCTTATTCAAATAAACAATAATATTTCGTACCTCATTATAGACATAAAACAAAGAAAATATTGAATTTGAACATTTATGTGGAAGAAGAAAATCCATGCAAATCTAAAGTGATAATAACATCGACACTAGAGGACTTCATCATGACTTACTTGTTAGTCACTTGTAACTTTTCCTTAAGTTTGAATTTTTGTTTTTCTTGTTTTTCTTTAATGGATTTGTTCTATGACCTCAACTATTCATTTTGTTCTTTCTAATTGTCAAATTTGGTCTTTTAATTGAGGAACTTCAACGATGCATTTTTCTTTCCAATATCACATATGGAAGCACTTATGCGACTTATTATGCTTTTCATGTTCAATATTGCCATTGCCTTCAGGTTTACTAAAAACAAATATGTCTCCACAACCCTCAATAGTCTCAGCATGTGGGTTATCCTTTTCAAGCGAGGACATTTCAGGAATATCAATGTGAACAACAAGAGATGATATATGCTTTGTTTTACTCTAGAAACCATCCTAGAAATTTTCTTATTTCTAACCCGAGTTGATGAGATAGCATTTTTCTCACATTCTCCTGTCTTTCGCAGGTTCCGAATGGCCATCATGCATAGAGTTATTCGGGTCATCGTTGAAGTTATCTTTCAATGTCGAAGCATGGTTTTGGTCAATAGACATGACCTTGATCCTTTTAGCCATGTTGTGGGTGATTCGAGGAGGCGCTGATTCAACACATTTTTCATTAAAACCACATGGTGTATACTCAGAGCTAGGGTTTTTTGGTTGAGACAGAGAAACAATATTTTCTAAAACACCTTTAGGAAAAACCTGTTCATTTTCCTTGAATTATGGAAATATTTCCTCTCAATGCTTGTTTGGGGGTTTGGTAAAATTGTTTCGACATAAGAAACTATCCCAGATATCTCACAACTAATTTCGCCTAAATTCAAGCAACATGTGAATCAAGTTTTAATGAAAGAGACCATGCTTAGGATTCTTCAAGCCCCTTTGATAAAATTTGGCCATTTTCGTGAGGCTCTTGTTCAAGTAAAAGGGAAAATTGAGTTTATACCCTAAGAACACCATCAACAATCTAAAGTGATAGTAAAACATCAGGCCATATTGAGCTTCACATGTCACATATATTCTAACAATCAACACTAAATCACACCATTTAGGTTTGAGTAGGTTCACAAGAGTACCTTTTATGCTATACATTGTTTTCTTTTCAAAAAGAATTTATCCCATGACACATACTTCACTAGGCAATTTTTTGACCAGCATTCACCCCCAACAAGAAATTTTGTGACCTCTACAATGAAGGCTTCATTTACTGCAAACTCGACATCTCCAACCCAGACAAATTTCCCATTATACACCTGCAATTTTTTTTTTCTTCTTCAACATTCAATGCCCTGAAAGACTGAATGAAGTCCCACCAACCAACTTTCTTGAAGAAGGCAAGTTATTCTTTGTATGCCTCAACGATTTCTCCTCCAATAGGTTAAGTTCTCACAAAGGGAGCCATGGAAAATAGACAAAATTATTTGTAAGGGAATGGAAAGGCTTCGAAACAGGGTATGAGCAATAAAGCATAAAAAAAAAATAGTTAGAGTTTGATAGAATGTAAGTTGACGAGATAGAATCTAACTGGACTTGACTAGTTTAACCTAAGTCAACTGATCCTCTCAATATAGAACTGAACCTTATCTCCTTTAATCAAGGGATAAATTCCTAAATCAAGAGAGAAAATAATTGCATGATCTCACAAAGACTTCTAGTTTAATTTTCCATAACTAATTAACTCATGGAGATTAATTAATTAATATTTTAAATTGCTGTTAAGACCAAATTCGTTTTTACTTCCTATAGTTAGACCAGGGACTGCTAAAAATAGGAAGGGACCCATAAACGCTATTTTTAGAAACTTGTATTTTTAGCAGTTTCATCTCTCACCCAAGGTGGCCAAAATGCTCACTTGGCCAAACTGCTATTTTTAGAAGTGCTATTTTTAGAACTTCTATTTTTAGCACATTCTAAAGTTAGCATTTCTTGTTGCACATTTTTCAACACTCCCTCTCAACAAGAAAGGCTTCCTCTCAAACGTGATCCTGTAACTCTGGAATGTTCTGCATGCAACACATCCACCAGGTTCGCTTGCTCCAACAACTCTTGGAACAAAAACACTACCAACTGACCACTCTATTGGGCTAGAAACATAATATGATGCTGAAGCTCTACCTACTGCGGACAAGTGATCCCTCTCTGACATCTACGCTACTGCAACATCTCCATGCATCTCGCACCGTTGCACCTTTCTCTGTGTTGCCCTGCACTGTGCAACACACTTGTGTCTCTCGCATTGCTGCAGCCTGCATGCTGTACGCTGTCTTCGGATTCCCTACACTGTAGCTCTCTTTGCCACTCCATCCGCATTTGTCTCTACCAAATCAGTCAATTCCTGCTACTCCACATGGGGGTTCCCGTAGCAAAGTCTCATCCAAGAGGTTGGGTACCTTAAGGATCCTGCCCCTCATCCTTAGGATGATCACTCCACATCGCCCCACCTCCTACCTGGAGGTATGGCTGCATGTGATCCCTCTACCCACCTAGCTTGAAGTTTAACCCTATTGGAGGTCTCTGCATGTGTAGATGTCTCTACTTGATCTCCACTCAGCTTCTCTAGTTGTGGCTACTCCACAGCCTCCTGAAGTTGCTGCACCAATCGTGGCTCCTCGACAATCGTCTAAGACTTCTTTTGGTGCTGCATGGTTAGAGGTAATATACCCTCCCTCTCAACCACCAAGTCTCCATCAGTTGCCTTGCTATTCAAGGCTTTGCATGCATCTTGAACCTCAAGAGCATACAGGTTCTTGACCGATGAACCAATATGCTTCACATGTCTAGTGATGATGTGTTTAAGGAAAACCTTTCCCTTACTGAAGACTACATCATAGCCTTTGTCTTCCAGCATCATGATCGACACCAAGTTTCTCTTCAGTCCTGGTACATACTTGACATCGGTCAAGGTAAGGCAAGCTCCATGCTCCCTCTGAAAAATAACCATGCCTACACCTAAGACACTATACTTCTCATCATTACCCATCACTATGAGTATCTGGAGATCTTTCTCCTCCAAAGTACTGAACAAACTCTTATCATCGGTCATGTGGAAAGAAGCTCCACTGTCAAGAAACCAACCACTTCCCACCACGGATGAAACCATGCATGCGAAGAGTGTGAAATCCAACTCGAACTATGAATCAAGTGCCTCACCTTCAGATCCTTCTCCGGATCCCTTCTTGGATTTCCATATGGACAATTTGCAACATATGGCCAACCTCATGACAATGAAAGCATCACACTTTTGATTTGTCAACCTTCTTCCCACCATTGGAAGAATTGGATTTAGAAAGAGAAACCTTCTCCTTCCCCTTATTTGTCTTACTCTCTAAGGCACAATTCTTCTCATCCTCCATGGATGAAGAACCGTCTCTGGTGCTCTGTCTAATCTCCTCCAGCATCAAATCTGACCATAATTGTTCCCAATCTGGTAGTTTCTCCCTTCCATTAACCAAGTCCTGGTAGTTATGCCATCTCTTAGGAAGGCCAAGGAGCGCTAGACTCACCATGTCATCCTCATATGTCACAATCCCTACACTTGCAAGCTCATCCCTGCATGTGATGAGCTTGGTTAGATACATAGAGATTGTCTCATCCTTTTCACACTTGATCTTGCGAAGTTTGTCCTTCAGTGCCAACTTCCTCTGATCACTACTATTCTGATATAAATCTTTCAATGTTTTCCACATTGCATGTGGAGTTTCCTTCCCATGGAGGCTTGAGACAATGTGATCTCAAACTCCCTCCAAGAGAATTCTCCTAGCTCTAGTCAAACACTTCTTCCATTCCACTAGTTGAGTAGCATCAGTAGGCTTCTAGACTTCTTGATCAATGAAATCCTTAAGGCCATTATCTTCCAACACTGCCTCCATGCGATCCTTCCAAGCTATATAGTTTGAGTTGCCATCAAGGGCATACTCAAGCCTCAAACCATAGAACGCCATCGGTGAAATAGATGTGATAAGAACTTGAGATCTATATCAAAATAATAAACTTCGAATTTCTCTTGCTTGTATACTGTTCTTCCTTGATCACCTGTGCTCTGATACCATGTAGAAATTTTACTTGTAGATCAAACTGATATATGCAATGTACTAAAGCATAATACTTGATCTAGTTCTACAAAACATTAAGCAGAAGCATAATCGATTTCATGAGAAACATTAAGCATAAACACATATAATTGATCAAGAGAAATAATCAACCATAACACAAGATATATCACTGGGGAAAGCACTAGCATAAAACCC
Source organism: Pinus taeda (assembly GCA_000404065.3). Lineage (NCBI taxonomy): Eukaryota > Viridiplantae > Streptophyta > Pinopsida > Pinales > Pinaceae > Pinus > Pinus taeda. The sequence goes on from APFE030299630.1 coordinate 43,319, forward strand.
CTACCTGTATTATCAATCAAGTGGAAATCCTCTTCAGGTGACAAAAAGAATCAGCTAAAGAGCTATTCTGCTCTTTCTACAATCAGAAGATGAAGCTCATAGACTCCCTAGGCCTCAATATATAGGCCACAAGTCCTCCAAGCTCATATATCACATATTTTTCTTGGAAATAAATCCTTCTCCATGCAAGGAATACTTACCTAAAATATCCTAGCAACTAATAGTACACTGTCCCACTATCTAAACTCAACTGGGTCTCTGTCTAAACTGACATGCATCAATTATCCATGAGAAAATACTCAGTTAACTAAAATAATAGTTGTCACATGCATGCAAGCATTAACAAACTATTTTTCACTAATTTAACAACTTGTTAAATTAGTCTAACTGGACTTGACTAGTTTAAACTAAGTCAACTGATCCTCTCAATATAGAACTGAACCTTATCTCCTTTAATCAAGGGATAAATTCCTAAATCAAGAGAAAATAATTGCATGATCTCACAAAGACTTCTAGTTTAATTTTCCATAACTAATTAACTCATGGAGATTAATTAATTAATATTTTAAACCGTTGTTAAGACCAAATTCGTTTTTACTTCCTATAGTTAGACCAGAGACTGCTAAAAATAGGAAGGGACCCAAAAATGCTATTTTTAGAAACTTCTATTTTTTAGCAATTTCACCTCTCACCTAAGGTGGCCAAAATGCTCACTTGGCCAAGCTGCTATTTTTAGAACTTCAATTTTTAGAACATTCTAAATTTAGCATTTCTTGTTGCACATTTTTTGTTAAACACACATGGGCAGCAATAATAATTTGAAGGATAAAACATGAGAATACATTTTTATTAACAAGAGATATACATTTATAGTACATGGTTTGACCATTGGGTTTCACATCCCAAGGCCTCTTGGACTTCCTTTTGTCTATTCAGCTTCCACACTAACCCATTGAGGATTAGGTGTCCAACATTCCCCCCCTTAATCCGAAGGGTTATGTATGAGTCCAAGAAGAGAGCTGTAATACAAAATGTGCAAAAATGCATGGAAGCAGTAGGCTGAATGTGCTCTCCGAAATGTTTGTATAAAGGGCGGTGGTTTAAGGATGACCACTATTGCTAGAACGCTTAGTGCAGTTCCCAAAGCTCTTCCAAAACTGGCAAGAAGCTGAAGTCTTCTGCTAGATGAAGTGATCCTATTATTTTGAAGAGGGAAACCTTCAACCAATAAAGGGAGGTCTCACCCCACATAAAAGGGAGAACTTCAACCTAAAAATGGAAGTCTCAACCTGTGATGGTTTAAGGATGACCAACAACTCTGGAATGCTTAATGCAATTCCTGGAACTCTTCCAAAACTGGCAAGAAGATGAAGTCTTCTGCTAGAGGAACTGTTCTCAATTTCGTTCCTGGAATTCTTCCGAAGCTGGCAAGAAGCTGAAGTCTTCTGCTAGAGGAACTGTCCCAGATTACCAATTGAAGGCATGCTTAGGGGCATCTTTGTCTCTGGCTACAACTCTAAAACTGGTGTGGTAGGTTGTGGCTCAGGCTCGCTTGATGTAACTTTAAAGCTTGTAGATGACCATCATTTCCCCCCCTGGCAGATACAAGGTGAGATGATGGAGAAAACTGAACTACAAGATTGTTCAATAGTCTAGAACAAGTTCTGACATGTGATTGGAATATCTTCTTGGCTGTTGATGCCCATTGCCAAGAAGTGATCCATCCAAGATGAATCTTTGTTCTTGCAGGACGTTTGTTTCTGAAGCATTTGTGTGAAGAATGGGTGGTTTTATGACAACGCTTACATGGATGAAGATCAAAACAGTGATCTTTCAGATGGCGAATTCGGTCACAGTCTTGGCATTTCACAATTTGTTGTTGTTCTTGTTGTTGTGGAAGAGGAGCAGAATATGGAACAGTTGGCGGTGAACTGTCATGATTGGAATAGTCTGGAATATGAAAGGACAAGTCCTTGTCATATCCAAGACCAATTCTGTGCTTGTTATGGACAAGTTGTTCCCAAGGTCTGATGATGGGCTTGGGAAGTGCAGACTGAGTTTCTGCATTTGCATGTACAACCGCTGTTTTATTGGGTACTAAATCCGAACCAACTATAACATTATTTACTTGCTTTTGATGGGTTGTAGTCTCATCTTTCTGAATAGAAACATGTTCAAAATGACTCCTCTGTTTTTTTTCTTCTTGCTGTAGCTGAGATTCAAGCTGCAAAAAATCAAGTTTCTCTTGTGCATTTGTAGACAGACCTGAATGTATGTGAGAGGAACTTTGCTGACTTTTAATGTATCATGAGTAGTAGACGATATGAGAGTTTTGAGGAACTCTAATACTTCATTGATTCTGGCCATTTTTTCTTCAATGTCAGAATTACACCTTAAAAAAAGATCACAACTACTACTCAATGTAGAAAAGTAATACCCACTCATAGTACACATCAATATCCTTTTATAAATGTCAGCAAATGATCAGTGTGCAACCAACAAGCACTAATTACAATCCATTACATAAAAAATAAGAGTTTACTGATGACTAGCATTATGTTCTTACAATACAACCGACTAAACGTTTCTCCATAAAAGATTACAATCAACCCACCAAACTCTTTATGCAACAGTCAAATCAAGGAATCAATGTACTATACTGAGTTTTAAATACAATGCCACACTGGGGCAGCAGCAACTGCAAACTTGCTTGGATCCTTCAAATACTCCTTCATTTTCAAAGCAGAAATGATGGCTATCAAAACTTCAACAATATAACACCATGTCATGTACATGACTTGAATGCTCATATATAATACTTTGACTAGGGTACAATTAAATATTCTCTGATCTTGCCACTTTCTTCAAAGAAAACAATAGTCTGTTGTAAGAAACCTAACTGGAATAACTAAGAGAAAACCACAAAGAGTCCTAAGTTTGTATGGTTTGATCCACTGTAGTATTTTAACAAACATTTTGTGTATCAAATGCTGTAGGTGCATTCCTTGTTGTTGGCTCATGTAAATATATAATATGTTGGACAAATACTTGTGGAAGAACTTCAAAATATTAATTTAATATCAACTTTTAACCCAGCAAGCATAAATAATACTAATAACAAGTGTAGCAACCACAAACTTCTTCACTCTTCACTGAAATACATATTCAAAATTTACACAATGATGTTGTAGATAAATGGGAGAGCTAGTACAAAAACAAAATATGATATATATATGCACTGTCTATGATGGAATTAACTCATGGTTCGCTTCAGCATTTGGTCACGTTGAAACGCCCAACCCTTGCTGTATATGCACTTATATATTAGCAGTGCAACTTTCAGAGAATAGATGTTCCATTCTTCCACTTTATGCCCTCTGCTACAACCATGTGAAGCTATAGGAATAGATTCAATTCAAAAGTCATAGGTACAGTCAATCAAATGACTGCATCCCTCTAGGAACTCATGTTTCTGTTACTCGAAAGGCACACATAGTTAGCAGAGAAGAAGAGTGGCTCTGTTCTGTGCAAACAGTGGCCTAATCTTCCTCAAAGAGCACCCAACAAACATAATAAAGGTAGTGGCTTAGTTCAGCAAAAGAACATGGCTATCTCAAGGCCACTTTCGAACTCCAAAAAGGAATCCCCTGCAGTTTTTTCTTGAGTCCATATCAATTGACATTTAAACACTGAATTTTCATCTTACATCATGAAATGCCCATTTTAGTATATTATGCACCTAAAAATTCTAAAGAGGATTCTAAATCCTGGAAGTATTGACATTAACAAAAATGGTGTTAAAGGATAACTCTGATGGAGTTATTTTAGATGGGCGAACAATATTGCATTAGCCATGGTCTCTTCTCATTTTTTGTTGCTAGAAATAAACAAAAGAAATGATGATTCGAATACATCCATGATGAAACCCATGATGTTCAAGACTTGAAGAAAACTTGCGAGGAAGAACTCTATGAATTTCGCTAAAAAATAATGGTGCCCATTCATTTCTTTAATATCTACAGGAGTGGAAGCCATGACATTAGCGTCATGCTATAGGAGTGAGTCAAATAAGTGAGAAGTTTCTCCTAGCTGTCGTGAATTCTGAGATGCTACTGTACAATGCTAAATACGTGATTAATTGCTAGAAGAGGCTTTACTGGACTGTGGAGATAGATACCATGTATAGGCAGCGTACCAAAACAACGTTCAACACATGGCAGCATACCAAAACAACGTTCAATGCATGGCATTTAACACATTTTACATACCATGAACAATGTTAATACAATGCCATGAACAACGTTTAGTAAGGCCAATGTTAATACAATACTATGAAAAAGGTTAATACAATGCCATGAATAGCGTTTAATGAGACCAACGTCAATACAATGCTTGTATACCAGCATATAGCCAAAATTTCGACGTATAGCCAAAAACTTCAACATATATACCAACGCTTCCAAAATCTTACTGCAGTTCGAGTTGTCAAATTGCATGTCTGGTTTCTTGGTCTAGAGATCTCGTTGTGCATTCTCTAGGCATCCAAGGAGTTGCAATGGACAACATTGTCTTTGAAGATCGATCTACACGAGAGAGTGTTGATGTGGAAGTTCTACTGTGAGCGTAGACGCTTCTGGTCCCTCTCTTCAACGCAACAACGTTTCACGCACCATTCACATAGCCGTTCAACAGAGCAATGTTTCAATCTTCAACAATACAGTCTCACAGCAGCGTTCCTTCACGCAGGTATGGTGTGTAGCACTCCCTCACACTTCAACAGTTATTGGCAAGGGAAGGAGAAGCGGTTGCTAGCAAGGGTATAAAGGATATTTCATTCCCAGCAACAAGAAAACAGTGGATAAACTGCGCAGAAGACACGCAGAGAGGTAGTGGACAAAGATTATAATTAATGAAATGGCCAGACCTACAGTGGACATTGCAAAGAAAGAGCGCTGACAATTGCAGAGAATGCCCAAAAATGAGAAAATGCATTTCTGAGAGAGGCCAAATTAGTGGAGTGTTAGGTCATGTAGGCAATTAGATCACTCAAGTTCTGGCAAGTAGGATAGAGCCAATAGAGAAAAATTGAAAAAACCAGGGCTCAAATTGGAGCAGGGTCAGAATTCGCCCGCTCTGATACCATGTTAAACACACATGGGCAGCAAGAATAATCTGAAGGATAAAACATGAGAATACACTTTTATTAACAAGAGATATACATTTATAGTACATGGTTTGACCGTTGGGTTTCACATCCCAAGGTCTCTTGGACTTCCTTTTGTCTATTCGGCTTCCACACTAACCCATTGAGAATTAGGTGTCCAACATTTTTCAACAATTAGAATAAACCACAACGTATTGAAATGAATAATACAAATATAACCATTGAAATAACAAAGGAAACCTATTGCATAATTAACACATGTCTCAAATAAAAAGTAATAAAAAATTAAAGATTTTCAATAAGATAAAATTCCACAAGGAAGTGTAGAACAACAATGTCCAAAGTCAATAAATGATGAGGCATTCAAGAATTTTAGTGCAAGAAGTAAGCGGGGGCATTTCTTTTAAAAATAAAATGAAAGGGGATTAATTGGGCAACCAACAAATGGCGATTAACTAGGTGAACCATTTATCTCTGTCACATTAGGGGAGTTTTGAGGTCTAAAATGGGCCTCCTAAGGAAATTATAAAATAATAGTGGAAACAATAAAATAAGATTATATTACATCATCAAATTTTAGAGGGAAAAAAGAAAAAAAAAAATTCAACTCATATTTTCAACTTATCTCCCTATAGGTTTACTCAAATTTCGAGTGGAAACACTCATTGGATGAAAAATTTGATTCTTCATCCAAAGAGTACCCATGTTGCATACTTTCAACAGACCCTGCTACACGAAAAATGAAAAATACATGGAAAACATGATTGCAATCATGTTTTTTCATGTATTTCTCATTTTTTGTATAGCAGGGTCCATCAAATGTATGCAACATGGGTACTCCTTGGATGAGGAATCAAATTTTGCATACCCATGTCGCATATTTTCAATTGACCCTACTACACGAAAAATTAAAATACATGAAAAACGTGATTGGAATCACGTTTTTTCATGTATTTCTCATTTTTCGTGTAGCAGGGTCCATCGAAAGTATGCAACGTGGGTACTCCTCGGATGAGGAATTAAATTTTGCATCAAACGAGTAGTCTCGCTATGAATTTGAGTAAAACCTGAGGGAGCTAAGTTTAAGAATACGAATTGAAAAAGTAGTTTTATTATTTTATTATATTTAATCTTTTTTCTTTTTTTACTTCAAAAATGGTGAATCATCCCCCATAGTTGACATGACATCATCATATTGAATCCTTTTGGCTCTTATAAAGTTTATTTTGGTTGTACATTTTTCTTAAGAGGCCCATTTTATACGTCAAAAATCCCTTAATGAAATAAGGAGAATACACAAGATGCTCAAAACAGATTGAAAAATCTTTATCTCCAATTCAAAATATAAATGATTTGATTGAATTTTTAATAAAATATTGTATGGTCACCGTTGTAATCAAGAAATTGAAACAAAGGAACTTGTTTGAGTTTAACTACAAGGACAATTTTGAGTGGGAGAGAGGAAGGGTGAGGGGAAGAGAGCGGGAGATGAGTAGAGGGAGACAGAGAGAGGGGGGTAGAGAGGGAGAGGGAGAAGTGAGCGGGAGATGAGTAGAGGGAGACAGAGAGAGGGGAGTAGAGAGGGAGAGGGAGAAGGAGCGAGAGAGAGAAGGGGAGAGAGAGAGTGGGAGAGAGGAAGGGTGAGGGGAAGGGAGCGGGAGATGAGTAGAGGGAGATAGAGACAGGGGGGTAGAGAGGGAGAGGGAGAAGGAGGGAGAGTGAGAGAGAGAGAGGAAGAAAGAGAGGGAGATGAAGAGTGAGCATGAGAAGGGGAGGGGAGAGGGAGAGGAAGAGAGGGTAGGAGGGTTGTGGGGGGGAGACAGAGAGAGTAGCAGGGGGAGGGAGAGACATAGCGATAAGGAAAGAGTAACATCAATGGGTACGGACACTACTTCCAGTAGGCGTTTATAGCCTCAATAGGGATACCCTTTAACCAACTTCAGATGCTTGTACCCTATATGCTACATTTTCATTTTTTTTTAATTTAAGGGAATAAGCGAAAATGCCATTGTTCTGGATTGGGAACCAATTGTCTACAATTTCATTCACAAAGATTATAAAATGAGTGGACCAACTTGTGATGATACCTCTTGTCCTTCAACTTTACAGCTAAAAGCCATTACCTTGGCTTGATGACTAGATTTTGTAATGTCACTTTGCAAGGATTCATAATCATGGTAGGTCGTTTCTTTATGAGACCTCCCATCCTTTACCCAATTCTTTAATACAAATAGTCTTTTAATATGATTAATTTTCAGAAGCAAATAACACAACATATAGGGAATAAAATTAGAAATTCTCTTTAAGAGTGAGGATAACATAAGAATTTTAACGTGACCAAACGTTTTGATTGGTTAATCATATTTTCTTAAACATAACTATTGTAATAGAAATTCCCTAGTCAAAATGATAGTCCTTTAAGAAACAAATTTCAAAATTAATAATAGTGATATATAACTTAACTTTTAGGAATTTAAGTAATATATTACAAGAGTTGGAGAAAAGTCCATTAGTAATATAGATACATACTTGCAGAAAATCGTTTCCTGATATAGAATTTCAGACAAAAATGTTGGATTTAACAATAGATTAATGTTAATTTTTATGGTATGTTCTATGCTTGCAACAATTACTTCAATTTATTATCATCGTTGATAGTAATTGTAGATATAACATCAACAATATGTACAAGAAGATATAATATAATTTAATTATAACTGATGGTCCCAATTATATACCTAGGTAGGTACCCATTCACGAAAGGTCTTGTCCTTGGAGACATGGCTTTTCAATGCTAATATAGTCATTATATAATATATATTATATATATAATATATATATATTATATATATATATATATATAATATATAACCTTTAGGAAGAGGAATTATCGCCTCGTTGCACTCTTTAACACTCCCTCTCAACTTGGGAGGAATTCCACGTGTCAAGATTCATCCATTGCTATGCCATCATGTGTCATCTCCGTTGAATATTTATATCATAGTCCAATAAGAAAGATTGAAATAGGGTGGGTCAAAAGACCCTGTCCCTTACCAAAATGATAGAGGCAAGTCCTCATGTCAAGGGATAGAACCCTAACTAGGCTTGATCCTTAGTGATCAAGTTGTTTAACATCATGCATCCTAGTCATAGGGAATACAGTGGTACTTGATACATCCATCGGTAGTACTAATTAACCCTATCCATTTTTCCTAGCTTCTTGGCCAGATAAGAGGTAATTCCCAAGAGTCCCAAGCTTCAAGGGTAGGATGTATGCTAGGTTATCCACAGGCGAAGGTGAACCACTTACTATGTTCTCATAGAGAATACTCCATGGAGGTAGGTGAACAAATCACCCTATGTTCTCATTCTTGGGTATGTACTCCATAGGGGAATATGAACCACTCACCCTATGTTCACATGCAAGGTTCACAAGGGAAGGTGAACCACTCACCCTATGCTCATATATCTCCAAGAAGTACCCTAGACCCTAGGAGCTCCCAGAGCTCAATGTTCAATCTGATCAAGGTCCCTCCATATAAGGAATGTTGCTCTCTGAAGGATACAAACTTTTCCTTCCCTAAGGCTTTATGAAGATATTAACAACCTGACCATCCATCATGGGAGCCTCATTTCTCCTCCCAGTAGCATATAGATGTATGATGGCACACAACCCACTAAATGGTTTCTTCAAAATACATTGTCTTATAGCTAGCCATTCTAGCAGAAATGATTTTAGCAATCCTCTGTTTCCTATACAACAAGGATACCAAATCAAAATCATGTTAAATAAAATATTTAACAAACCTTACTCCCTCTGAATTAGGGAGACGACATGCCTAAGCTTGTCTAATTCATGAAGGAATCACAATGGTTGTTCTGCACAATTTTCTTTCAAGCGATCAATCTCTATTAGGTTTAAGGTGCATGTTGTAATACAAAGGATCCACTTAGAAGCCTGCTCATAATGGGAATTCCTTTGATATAAGTATTGGGAGGATTCAACAGACAAATCCCTCTAAGACTAATGAGATAAAACATTCCTCAATTTGTAACCATGAGTCTTACTCATCTTCTTCAAGCCCTGAAAGTAGGTTCACATTATATGCTTCTTAATTGTAAACATCAACAATTCATGCAAGGATCTTACCTTCCCTCTGAAGCCTCTTCATCAATCCTGGAGACTTCAAATACATCCTTCTCAATGAAAATTTGAACCAGTTCATCTCTCTGGTGTACTTGTTGTTCCAGTCAATGCATGATCACACTGTATACACTATCTTAGTTCATCAACTAACGGTAACATAGTGATCCATTCAACTATCCAGGCCATATTGTAACTTCTAAGCATGTTAATGACTATAAACTTCTAGTGTAAGGAGATATACAAAGTCTGCATACTGCAGTAATCCAAACATACTTGGTCCTTGCAACAATCACATTCTTCTTTTCCATATTAAACAATCTAGTCATACATAGGTTCAGATAACAATACTAGTTACACAATCATTTCTTTTTACACTCGCAGAGGTTCCCCATGCCATATATCATGATGGTTGACATTATACACATCAACAACTATCTTTGAAGGGTTCTTAAAGGATTTCTTTATAACTGCATACAGTTTGTATATCATTGACACAATCCACTAATGTATTTTCATTTTTCAAGTATTTGACATATCCCCTTGGTATATAGAATATTATGATGCAAGTCTTCAGACTAAGACAAAGTTTCTCTTATGATGATAAGATATTATCTAAAAATACTTCAAACAAGATTATAGTTATGGTGCATAACTCTCATTCCAATGATTCGAGAAGTCATCATTAGTTAAACTTAGTTATCAAATTATAATATGTTATGAATGGAAACCTTTATCAAGCTAGGAACCAAGTAATATGTCAAGTTGAAAGCTCTCCAATATTGTCACCTCTGTATTGCCAATGCCACTTCAGGTTTATGAAAGAGGGTATTAACCAATCTTATTTGAGAAAATTGATTTCAAAATACATATGCCTGAATCATAGACTTTCAATTATGCCTTATTCCATATTGATAGATATAGTCTTCAAGAGCGTTCAAAAAAAAAATTACTATTAGAAGATACATACTTTATATTTCATTTATTGGACATATTTACCAGTATTTACTGCCCACCATGATTTATGGAATTCTTTGCATTCTTTAGGCAGGAGTAAAAATCAGATATGTTGTAAGATTGTAACAACCCCAAAAATTTAACACTCTGTTGAGCTATAACCACCAAATCTATGATACCATGTTAATTTTTATGGTATGTTCTATGCTTGCAACAATTACTTCAATGTCTTATCATCATTGACATTAATTGTAGATAGAATATCAACAATACATATAAGAATATATAAGATAATTTGATTACAACTAAGAGCCCCAATTATATACCTACTGTTATCACTTAGAAAAAACCCCAACTCTGAAGGGAATGTAGGTTTTAACCCTGTACAGGAATTACCTGCATGTGAATTCTAAAACACAGAAAATAAACAATGCGAGAGCATAACACATAAAACACATATACACAGATATTTTCCCTTGTATCCCAAAACTGGGACTACCAGCTTGATTTTTCATTATTTTCCTTTCAATGTTACAATACATATTTATACACGTGGAAACATCCAATACCATGGATCAAAAGCCATCGCATCCAAAACCATGGACCAAAAACCATTGCGTCCAAAACCATGTGCGAAAAATCATGCACAAAACCATAGGTAGGTCCGCCCAACCTAATATAGGGTCCAAAAACAAAATTTTCTAGGCCCTGCCCTAGACCCCATAGAGTGGGGTTACATGAACCCCTCAAACCCCCTGTGACTCCCCCCTGCTACACAATTGGCACAACGAAGGGGGGGCTCCCCGCCCCTTCTAACCCCCTGGTTAACTACGTGGGCTAGTCATGGAATGAATATAACACAACCAAACATTATCCCACTTGTTGTGTTCTTTCCATAGGGGGCCACAAGAGAGCTTAGTCATTTATCCAGCCTTGCAATGCCCATTGTTTCTCTACACCAAGAGAACTTCTCAGAGCTCATAGATTTTGTCAATGCATCTGGAGTATTCTTCGAAGTGTCCAACTTTACCAGCAACACCTTTTTGTCTTCTATCATATCCCTCATAAAGTGATACTGAATATCAATGTGATTTTTCTTTGAATGATATGCAGGGTTCTTTGCCAAGAAAATTGCACTTTGGCTGTCACAGTCTATCCTTATAGCTCCCTATACTAACCCCATAATTGAACACAATCTTTGCAACCAAACTGCTTCCTTGCTTTCATGAGTGGCTGCCATGTATTCTGACACTGTAGTTGATAATGCCACTACAGATTGTTTCTTACTCATCCAACCGACTGCACCTCCAAATAGGTTGAACACATACCAAATTGTAGATCTTCTCTGATCCAGATCTCCAGCCCAGTCTGCATTAACAAAGCCACGAATATCCAACACTCTATCCAATCCTAGTCTTCCTTGGTAGCACAAACCATAATCACTAGTGCCATGCAAATACCTGAAAACCTGCTTCACTGTTGTCCAGTGCTTCTTCCCTGGTTTTGACATTAAACTCCTCAATACTCCCACTACATGTGCAATGTCTGGTCTAGTATAGACCATCGCATACATCAGGCTATCGACTGCACTTGCATATGGAACATGGGACATGTCCTCTTCCTCTTCTTGTGTCTTGGGACACTGTTCAACAGATAAATTTACACCTATAGGAATAGGAACCTTCACCGGTTTACTATTCTGCATATTAAACCTCTGTAGTATTGTCTCAACATACTTCCTTTGGTTTAACTAGAGCTTCCTCTTTTCCCAGTCTCTTTTAATTTCCTTGCCCAGAATATAGTTTGCAGTACCAAGATCTTTCATGTCGAATTTGGAGGACAATTGGGTCTTTAAATCCTGGATAATTTCTTTGTCATTTCCAACTAGCAACATATCATCCACATAAAAGACTAGATAAATAACATGGTCACCAATTAATTTAAAATACACATAGTGATCTTCTTTACTTATGGTGAAGCCAAGTCCCCGTATAAGTGTATCAAATTTCTGATACCACATCCTTGGTGACTGTTTTAACCCATACAGAGACTTCTTTAACTTGCATACCAGTTCTTTCTTACCCTTCACCACAAAGCCTTCAGGTTGCTTCATGTAGATCTCTTCTTCCAGATCCCCGTGAAGAAATAATGTATTCACATCCATTTGTTCTACCTCAAAATCAAAAGCAGCAAAAACAGATCAAAGTAATCTAATAGAAGCTACCTTGGCAACAGGAGAAAAAATATCACAAAAATCATTTCCCGACACCTGGGAATAACCTTTTGCTACCAACCAAGCTTTTTATTTCTCCACCTTTCCTTCTGCATTTTTCTTCTTCTTGAACACCCATTTGCTGCTAATGGGTTTCCTTCCAAGTGGCAACTCCACCTGATCCCAAGCGTCATTTTTGTGCAAAGATGCCATTTCATCAACCATGGCCTCTTTCCAGAGTTTTCCATCATCTAAATGTACTGCTTCCTTCATAGTTCTAGGATCATCATTAGTAATAGATAAAGAAAAATTTGAACAAAAACTAGATGAACTATACCTTTTTGGCTGCCTTCTTTCTCGAACTGATCTTCTCACACCCAGAGTTTGTGGCTCTTCATCTTTTGATTCCTCTTCTGCTGTAGATTATGATTCTTCCTCCTTTAGCTCAAACTCTATCTTCTCAGGTTCCTTTGGTTGGACTTCATGTTTAATAACATCTTTCACCTCTTTGAACACCACATCTTGGCTGTACACAACCTTCCTTGTCACTGGGTTCCAAAGCTTATAACCATTTAAACCATCCTTATACCCAATAAAGATGCACTTTTCAGATTTACTATCCAACTTGGTTCGTTTCTCCTTTGGAACATGTACATATGCATCACATTCAAATACCCTAAGATGTGAAAGAGAGGGTTTCTTACCAGTCCATACCTCTTGTGGAGTTTTATCCTCCACTGCTGATGAAGGTAATCTATTGATCAGGTAACATGCTGTCTCCACCGCCTCTGCCAAGAATTCTTGTCCTAACCTGACACCACTGAGCATGCTTCTTGCCCTTTCCATCAACGTCTTTTTAATTCTTTCTGCAACTCCATTTTGCTAAGGTGTATATGGAGTAGTCTTCTGCCGTGCTATACCACACTTCTTATAGAATTCTTCAAATTCATTACTGCAAAACTCTCCATCTTTATATGTCCTTAGCACCTTTATCTTCTTCTTTGGCTGGTTTTCGACCAGAGCCTTGAATTCTTTAAACCTATCAAAGACTTAAGATTTCTTCTTAAGGAAATATATCCATGTGTTCCTTGAGAAGTCATCTATAAATGATACATAGTACATAGACTTACCCAGTGATGGAACTTTCACAGGTCCAAACACATCACTATGTGCAAGCTCTAATATATGTTTCGCCCTATTACCACCATAAGGGAAACTCACCTGATTCTACTTCCCATATACACAATTTTCACATAAATCAAAATCTAGAGAGCTGTTACTCATAACTTCTACCATTCCTTTACCATGAAGTATTCGAAGGTCCTTCTCTCCAATATGTCCAAGCCTTTGATGCCACAGCATGGTCTTCTCTCCAGAGATCACTAGATTTTCTACTCCACTTTTAGGAACCATAGAACTATTGCACCCATCGAAAACAGTGCTACATTGTAGCTAGTACAGAGTTCCAATTTGAACTCCCCAAACCATCTTGTAGGTATCCTTCTTGAACACTATTTTTACACCTGCATCATCTAGCTTGCTTATAGAAATCAGACTTTTGGCTAATGCAGGAATATGCAAAACACTCAGATCTGATTTTTTCTATTTTCTCCATGATATAAGCACTAAAAAATATTTATTTGAACAAATTACATCCCCACAATATGCCACAATCACGAGAAAAGAGGATTTTTGGGTCTTTACTTGTATTTTTCCTTATAAAAGCAAGTAAACAATGTTTGAAAAAAAGTTTGTAATTTGAATACTTCGAGGAAATATTTTGTAGCTCGGAATTTAGCCTTTTGAAACTTTCTCCAAGGTTATTTCACTTATTATATTCTTTTGTTTTGATTTCTAACCACTAGTAGACATTTGGTGTTCTTGTTGAGGGTCCCTCCAAACCAAATCTTGTGCACTACATTTATGCATTGTTCATTCATTTTGTACATGATAATATAACCCTCAGTCAATTGAAATTGAAATCCCTTGCCTGTTTAATCCCTAAAGAAAATAGGAAATCGAATGACGAAGTACACCAGTAATGCCACGAACAAATTTCTGGTATGCTCTTCACACTTTATTTAAAGTGATAAAGAATCATTATACTGTAAATCTGGGCAAACAGTTCACACAAATGACTAGAAATAAAATCTTAAATTAAATAACAAACAATACAATTTCAATAAACAACCAAAATGTTCATATTTCAATGGATAAAGGAATCACAATTTTTCTTTGCAGTAGAATCACAATGTACGATGCTGAATATAAAATGTTGTAAAGTAAAAACAGATAACATGTATAACTTTCATATATTAAATGGAAAATAACACAATTTCAATTACCAATAATAACCCATCTCTTTCAAAATGTAAATAAACGACCATTCATATCTAAAGCAAAATAACTAAAGCTTTCATATATTAAATGGAAAATAAGACAATTTCAATTACCAATAATAACCCATCTCTTTCAAAATGTAAATAAACCACCATTCATATCTAAAGCAAAATAACTAAAGCTTTCATATATTAAATGGAAAATAAGACAATTTCAATTACCAATAATAACCCATCTCTTTCAAAATGTAAATAAACCAGCATTCCTGCCCCCGCACATTAATAAGATGCCCGCCCCCGCGCCTCGAACTGTAGGAACCCACCACCGCTGAAAAAGAAGATGCGTTCATTATAATGATAGTTGTCATTACAACTCCCCTACTTAAACTGGAAGCTGACAGATGAGGGAGTTATGCCGTTGAATCAAGCATTGAATGCTTTGTTGTTTTGCTGTATCAAAGTTTTTTCTCTTTAAATAGAGCCATTTTTAAGATAGTTGTCCAACGGAAAGAGTTGAGAGCAAAATGACTTCCAAAATTCTGGTTCTGTATTGGGTTTTTGCTTGCTTAAATTTATCACTGCTCAGTTTTTCTCATGCAGATATGATCACTTCACTGGATAAGGGCAAACAAGGTGAAAAATGCCTTGTGAGAGGTCGTGTTTACTGCGATCTATGCTCTGCTGGGCGCATAACCCAATTTAGTTTCTTCTTACAAGGCAATCTATAATTCTTACATTCTCAGCCAAGTTGGTTTAAATTGGATTTTGATTAAAAAGTTAGTAAAGAAATGAGTTTGTACTAAAATCAAAATATCTTAGCTCTAATTGATTGGTATGGGTGATTAGAAACTATTTCCAATGTTTATAAAAATTAAACATGTTGTAATTTACATGTTTGTAATATTTACGAAATAATTGTAATTAGTGTAATAGTTTTAATCAATTTCTCAAAATAATTAATATATTCTCTTTTTTATTTTAAAAAA
>APFE030299630.1:69123-113938 GCA_000404065.3 Pinus taeda
GATTTTAGGTTATATAAAGATTATGTTTTATAGATATTAATTAAATGATATCAATTTATAAAAATTTAAGTTAAATTTAAGTTTCATTATTAATCTTTCATGCCGACCTGTGTTGTTCCTTTAATATTCATTCCCTCATGAGTATTTATTTCTTCCATCTTGCTCTTGTTTTATCATCTTTCTCTTAACCCTGATGATGGATCCCATTTGGGATTTGAAACATTGGTGTAAAAATTCTCTTACTGTGGATTCTCTGATCAAAGATTAAAATTTTATCATTTACATTCTAATCAGCATAACTTAAGGTGAATATTTCATTCTAGTAAAATTTACAAGAGTAGTCTATGGAGGAATACCTGTACCGGTGGCTGATGGAGATGCCTTTATCCTGTTGCTCCTGCTAAATGCTCGTCTTGACGGACCCAACTAGATTTACCTCCCAGCCAACTAGGAAATAATCCCTAGCCCAGGAAACCTCCATAGGTTCCCTAGCCCTCCGAGCCCAAGTCCAACCAGATGTAGTGTGTGTGTGTCCAAGATGAATGATCCAAACCCAGATAACAATATTTCCCTCCTCTCAACAACCCAAGAAACCTCCACAGGTTCCTAAGGTCTCCAAAAACATAACAAGTCCTCAAATCACAACCAACCCCACAATCATAAGCAAGACCCCAACCTCCCCCTTCTCCCTTCCTCCTTCCCTTTTTATACCCTCCCTCTCTTCTTCATCTCAACCACCCCTCAGTAATTTCATTAACTTCTCATCCATCCTTACAGTTGACTTCTCTTCTCCCAAATAAAGCTGGGAGTACATTTAGAAATGTAACATGAATATAAAATTGGGAAAATTAATGGTAGAGGACCATGTCTCCTCCCATGTAAATCTAAAAGTACATTTGGGAATGTGAGATGAATATATATATTGATAATTAAATGGAGAGGACTATGTCTTCTCCCAAGTAAATGTAAGGGTACATTGGGGAATGTGAGATGTAATTACATGGAGAGGACCATGTCTTCACCCTAGTAAATGTGAGGGTAAATTGAGGGGTGTGAAATGAATATATATATTGATAATGATTTGGAGAGGACCATGTCTTCTCCCAAGTAAATGTGCGGGTACATTGGGGAATGAGAGATGTGATTAATTGGAGAGGACTATGCCTTCTCCCTAGTAAATGTGAGGGTACATTGGGGAATGTGATATGAATACATATATTATTTGAAATAATGGAAGGAGACCATATCCTACCTAAGATTCAATTTGAGAAGGTAACTTGGGAATTTGAATAATGGAAATCATAATTTTATATTATACCAATATTTCTCAATATTTTCAGATAATGTAAACAATAACAAAATTTGCAGGATAAGATTTAAGTGGGGCATTACATTGCACATCACCAATGTCGTTCAACTCACCTTCAATCAAGTTGATTGGGTCGAGGGAAGTCTTGCTAGCCTTGGACTTCTTCCACGGCCCTACTTTCTCATGTTCCCTGGTGCGCTTACTTTGGAATGGAGTAGTGTCCAGGTTTGCTCCTCCCTACTCTGATTGGTGGCCCTCCTCCTCTATCTCTGAGGAAGGTGACTTTTGACTCATGTCAGATCCACACTGCTCCTCTTCTTCCTATCCTCCTGTTTTCCTCGTGGCAACACGCTTCACCTTGGTTCTATCCTCAACCTCCTTCTTCCTTTTCTTAGCCAATTGTTCCATCTTCAGCCTGAACTCTTCCTTTTTCCGCTTCGCTACAGACTTGATAGACCCAGATGTCAAGTTTGAAGTGGTGCACCAATTTGCTGGCCAGTGGTTGAGGACCTCTCCAATCGCATCCTCTGTGGCCAAGTATGGAAGGTCATACCGCGTTTTTTCAAGAACCTTCCACACACGCATGGAGACATGGTGGAAGTCTACTTGAACTCCACATACTCTGTTAGCTGATCAAAAAATATTAGTGAAAACTACAGCTTGTGGTTGATGGCCATGTGGATATTCATCTCCATCAAGATCCAAAATACCTTGTTGTCCTTGACCTTTGGGGGTCCTTCATAGCCTAGAGTGAAGTGAACTTTGCCACTTCCGATAGGTCCTACGTGACTGGGGGAAACTAACTATCTCTGGTAACTCCCACGTAACTAGCACTATGGACAACAGCAGCCATGCATATTGAAACATTTTGCTTTGATCCTACACCTCTCTACAATTCATGAGGAACTCGTTATAGAGGTAGTGTGCCGAGTTGAACTGTACGCCCTCCACTCACTGGGTCGCTAATGACACTACTAGTGTCAGCACTTCATCTGTGCGAAACTTATTCATAATCTTTCCTGCCAGGATCTGAGCAGGTACCTTGATGCGGGGTTGGTTATGCTAGTGATGGAGTAGCCACGCGGCTTCATAGCGATCTTAAATTTATCCTTCATTGCTTCGGAAAGGTCATGCTCACCTGTATTTCCACCAAATGCCATGGCCATATTTTCCCCTACGTGCAGCAGCCGAGTGATCCTATGGATCATCATGTCAGTGATCGGTATCGGCTCCTCTAGCCATAGGCACCCATCGTGCACCAAGAACAATAGTTGCTTGATCACTATCATGGTTATGGGCATGCGGTTGTAATGTGGTACCCACAATGTTAGTCCTTACAGTCTCCTAGGCTGAAAATGAAATCAAGAAGGGTAACCTCAAACCACTTCAGCTCAATAGCTAGCCCTACTGAGCATGAGAGGGATCTCTCTAAGTCTCTTAGCAGTGATATGACTTTAAAGAAAATGAGTTTTAAGCTGGATATATGTATTTTTTTGTTTGTTTGTGAAAATTTTGGGATTTAGGGTTTGCTGAACTTAGGGTTTGGAGACACAAATAGGTCTAGGTTGTAGGAGTGCAGGAGCAAATATGAGAAGGATCTAGATATTAGATATCATGGTGTATTTAGGATATTGTCAATGTAGTATAGAAGAGAAAGTGTAGAAGAAACTAATGAGAATAAGTAAACATGATTTCATTAGCTTAGTAAGACATAAACATAACTATGAAAACTAGATAACAGAGCTTAAGAAACAAGAATTCTGTATGTTTTACTATAATGCATCCATAGAAAGAAGAGATATAATGTAGATAAAGATGTTTAGACCATTAGAAAACAAAAATAATGAAGTACAAGCACCATGAACTCATTGGGCTAGTCAAAATAGGAGGAGTAGATAATGCAAATTTTACAACATGAAATGATTTCTTAGCTTCCAAAGACCACTTTACCTCATTGTCCTTATTCAACATGTTTTTCATTTCTTTCAAGTACTCGGCTAGATTAGGAATGAATCTTCTCAGGAAATTAATTTTCCCATTAAAATATTGAATCTCTTTCTTGTTCCTGGGGAAGTCTAGTTGCCGAATGGCCTCCACTCTTGCAGGATCAATGTGGATGCCATCTTTAGAGATGACATGTCCTAGTAGCTTACCTTCTTCCATGGCGAACAAACTCTTCTTTGGGTTAAGTGAGATGCCAAATTTTTTGCATTTCTAAAAAACAATTCTTAAATGATGCAAATGATCTTCATCAGATTTTGAAAACATTGTAAGATCATCTAGATAGATAACCAGAAAAACATCTTTTTCAAAAAGCTATGTCCATAGCCCACTGAAAAGTAGCTCCTGCATTCTTCAACCCAAAAGGCATCTTGGCATACATGAATGTACCACATGGCGTTGCAAAGGTTTTCTTGAGCTGATCGTCCTTGTGTTCCAAAATTTGATTATATCCAGAATATCCATCTAACAATGACATCCTAGAGGATCCAACCACCCTCTATAGTATGTGATCCATCTTGGGAAAGGGATAGTTGTCTTTCAACGACACCTTGTTCATATTTCTATAATCAATACATAGACGAATTTACTCGGTATTATTTCTTACAAGCACTAAATTAGACATCCATTCAGAAAATCAAATTGGGACGATGATTCCAGACTTAAAAACCTATTTACCTCTTTCTCAATCAATGGCGGCAACTTGGGATTGATGCTCCTCAATTTTTGGCGAAATAGCTTCTAATTGGGCTTAATAGGAATGGTATGCTCAATGATACTTTTGTCATAAACTTTCAAATCTGAATAGTCCCAAGAAAATACATCAGTGAACTCCTTCATTAAAGACATGTACTTACCTTTTGTTTTAGGAGATAAGGACTTTCATAACTTGACCATTTTAGGATTTTGAGTTATGATGATGTTTACATCTTCAACTCCTTTTTCAGTAGGAACCATGGTGGGATTCTTGGCAACATCATCACGATCAAATAAATCTTCCAAAGGCACCAAGCCTCTTGGAATATTATTGTCCTTGAGTTTTAATACTTCAATCTCGGCTGAGTGGATGTTTGGGTCATCAAAGTTATATGCATCATCAATATGCGAATTCTGAAATTCTCCTTCCAATTGCAGAAAACTGTCTATTTGTTTATCATCCCAAAACACTTGCAAAAATCTCATGTTATTTGGGACAGCTGGGTGATGTTTGACATGGATGAATAGGGATCTTCACCATACTTACTGTAGTGGCAAGTGAGTCAGCTATGACATTCTGAGTTCTAGGAATAAGAGATAAATTATATTCTGCAAAAGTCTTGAGGATATCAAGTACAGCATTGTGATAAGCTCTCATTCTTGGGTTCTTGGCTTGGTATTCCCATTTGAATTGCTTGATTACTAACTCAGAGTTGCCATAAACAAAAATCTTTTTTGCTGCCAACTTTTTTAGAATTTTGAGGCCAACAATCAATGCCTCATCCTTCACCTCATTGTTTGAACACTCAAAAGACAACTTGTAAGAGCTCATTCTCACATTTCGAGGGATTTTATTTGATTGATGTAATGGACCATGTATCCATACACCAATCCCTGCTCCTTCTCTTCTCAATGCACCATCGAAATCCATGGTCCAAAGGCCATTTTCTTCATCCGGAAAAAGGATCTCTGAAGACTGAACTTTTTTCTTTATAGGATTTTGACAAGCTATCTCAAAACTTTATGTTTTCTACACTATTCTTTGAATTTCCTCAATAGGATTTGCAGGTTGCAAACATTCTTCACCAACCTCTTTACCTTCTGCTATAATAACTTCATGTATGCTACTCATAACCTTGGGAACTTCTGAAATTTCCACTAGCTGAATTTCAGTATCAACAGAATTTATATCACTAAATAGAATGAAAGAATCAAGATTAGTATGGACAGCATAGATAGGATGATTAACTGGTTTCTCCTTACTGTTGATCATAAATTTCATCTTCTTTTCCCTATAAAGTTTCTGGAGCTGACCAAAAACAAGGATAGGGGCATGTGAAAAGTCAAGATGCAGAGTGCCCTTTAATTTTTCTTCCCAAAACCTTAAAAGCAACATGCCAAACATAGGAGGAATATTAGAAACTATGACATCCATGAGTACATTTTTGGTTGGGATGTGGTCCAAGGACACTACCAAGTCTTTAATGAGGCCAAGGTATTTCATTCTTCTAGAATCAAAGGAATAAATATCATGGTAAGGTCGGGTGATGCTCAGTCCTAGTTTATCCATGATGGCTTTAGGCATCAGATTATGTGAGGTGCCAGAATCTAGCGTGGCATTATGAAGGATAAAATCATGAAGTTTAAGAATTAGATAAAAAGGATGGATTATCCTCAGATATGAGCCATCATACTGTAATTCAATCAACTCCTATCCTTTCATCAGACAATGCTTCGAGGATGTACATTGCCTGGAATTTTGCAAAAGAGTGAGCGAAGTGGGATTTCATGAACAATTAATAGATTAGGTGGCAACTCAGCTAAAAGGTGAAACTATTGTCATCGCTAGTGTTGAGTTCATTTTTTTTGTGACCTCCATCTCACTTGCAACAGGGTTATTGGACAATGGTGAATATTGGTTCAAAGGAATGAGCCTAGATCATGAATACTACAATTCTTTCTTAAAGACACCATACAGAGAAACACATACTCACCTTTTGCCTTTCAGATATTTATTGGATAAATATGCCCCTTTGATGAAAATTGTCATGAGGTTCTTCACTTGTGAAGGTATATTCTCCAGGTTGTATGCTTATCATATTCACCTCCTGATGCATTTCACCTCTCAAAAACCACTCAACATGTGTAACTATCTATCCAGGAGCATTTCCAAAATGTCTAAAAAAATACAATTGAAGGACAAAGAGCACTCCCCAAGCTTGTTTCATCACATCCTAATCAAAACCATTGTCCTTTACTAGCTGGCAGAGAAAGGTATGGCTTGGGAAGCCTTTTTGGAAACAGCCCTGAAATGGCATGAAGCAAATGCAGCATCTCGGTCTCCTAGTGTGCCAAAAAAGCAAACAGAGGTGGAGTCCTCTAGCAAAATAGTGGAGAAGACTCAACTACCCAAACCTGAGGTGACTAAAGTGTATAAGAAAGGACAGAGGCTTGTGTTTTCTTCTCATGGAGAGAAAGGGGCCAAGCCTTCTTCATTGACAAAGCAGGAACTGGCAGCAAAAGAAAAAGACACAGTTGAGCATGAGTTTGAACTGGTTGATTCAGAGGCTGAGGATCAGACTTCAAACATGCGATAGACAATCAAGGACAAGGAATATCAAATCAAGTACCTAACAATCAATTTGGAAAGAGAAAAATATGTCATATCGTTCCTTGAACAGGAAAATAGTCAGCTCAAAGCAAAGGAGTTGATCCTAGAAAAGGAAAGAGCCAAGTTATTGTAGCAAGTTGGCAAAGGCAAGGAGATCATAGAATCAAGTGAGCCTGAAGCAACAAAGGGGAAAGGAAAGAGGAAAAGACCAAGAACAAGAGGCCTCAAGAAAGCTTTGCAAGAAGACAAGAACACATTTTGTTGAATGAAAACATTTACCTAGAGGATAGGATTGACCTTGAGGTTCATCAAGATAAGGAATATTGGCTAAATAGGTTAAATGACCACCTTGATAATCTCTTGAGAAGGAAAATAGGGATAATTAGTTTCTCAGACACATACCGTACCACTACCAAGCTCAAAACGTGATCGCAAATGTCAAAGTAAAGCAACTTGAAAATAAGCTCAAGGAGACAAAAAAAGACCAAAATGATGAGGGAAACTTGGATATTCTTGTTGAAGCATCTATGAAGCTTTAAAAAACATTTTTTTACACCTTCCATCAAATTTTGAGTAAATTCTGAGCACATTAAGTTTTTTGAAAAATTTTGGTCTAAATTTAGAAATTTAGCTACTCCAAGGCACTGCACTTTTTCCTCAGGCCTCCATTTGAAGAAAGGTCTATATTTTTCGAAATCTCTTTCCATCCTCTAAAAACCCATTTTCTCATATTTTGTAGAGTTGGCTCAGTTTTGGAGAAAAATGCAAAAAAAGTGGCAAAAAACTAGCATTCTGGACCATTTTTTGACAAGTGATGCGCTTCTAGAGCGACCTTGGGAGAATGAATTTTGAAGGCCTTCCCATGGTCCAAATTCAGAAATTCACTATTATGGAAACTAGAATTGAAGGGCTAGTTGACCATTCTCTCATTTTTTTCCTTTTAACCCCTAGAAGGCACCTAAAAAGCAGCTCAAAGTCGGAGTTACGCTTCTGCACTTTTCTGTGTTTTAACTTGCAAATTTCACTGTGTAAAATTTCTAGCTTCTAGTTTGACCTAGTCAAAGTCAAGATTCTCTATGTAATGGCACTAGTTTCAAGGATAGGTGGTGTAGGCATGAAAAAATGTACATCATAGGTTGTTTTTTATGTTTATTAGGCCTCATAAAAGAAGCAAACTCCTAAACAAACTCTCCATGAAGTGTTTGAGTTTCACCTTCTCACTCTCACCTATTGGTTGAGAGAATCTTGGAGTCAGTTCCTCCACCAAGGAATTTGACTCCTAAAGGTGGGAAAGTTGTCTTGGAGAGTCTATATGTATCATTTCTCTTTATAAGAAGAGGGTTGAACTTTTTGTGAAGGAAGCTTACATGTAATCATCTTTTCAGCTAATACAGAGACAGGTTGCGGCGATTTTCAAGGAACTCTAGCCCAATGAGTTCATGGTGCTTATATTTCATTATTTTTGTTTTCTAATGGTCTAAACATATTTATCTACATTATATCTCTTCTTTATATGGATTCCTTCCAATAAAATACACATAATTCTTATTTTTCAAGCTTTTTTATCTGGTTTTCATAGTTATGTGTATGTCTTCCTAAGCTAATGAAATCATGTTTATTTATGCTCATTATTTTCTTCCACACTATATCCTCTATACTACATTGACAATATTCAAAATACACCATGGGTTCTTATATCTAGCCCCTTCTCATACTTGTTCCTGCACTCCTACAACCTAGACCTATTTGTGGCTCCAAACCCTAAGTTCAGCAAACCCTAAAACTCAATTTTTCACAAACAAACAAACAAATACACATATCTAGCCTAAAATTCATTTGCTTTAAAGTAATATCACTAATAAGAGAATTAGAGAGATCCCTCTCATGCTCAATAGTGCTAGCTACTGAGTTGAATTGGTTTGAGGTTACCCTTCTCGATTTTCCTTTTAGCCTAGGAGATTGTAAGGACTAACACACAACATGTTTAACAGACCAGCCTTATCCACCCCTTTTACCCACTTTCTTGGCTCCGGCATGGTCACACCAGAGTCTTTATAGAAGACATGGTGTATGATTTGATCTATCACTAAGTGGGGAAAGCACTCCATATCATCCAAATCCCAGTCCTCCAATTTTAAATGGGGGATGCACCCCAGGCATGGTCCATCAAAGACGATTTTGTCTGGAAGTAAGGGTGTACACAACATGAACTTGCTTTCATCAATGTCCTTTAGAACCTCTGCCTTGCCTCTGCATGGAGGAATGTACTCAAGCAGTTTAGAGATAGGGTCGAACCCCTCAACGTCAACATCCTCCACCCCCATGTTAATGTCTTCCTCGTCCATATGGATTTCTTCAACATCCTCTTCAGGCTGCAGGTTAACTAGCTTTCCCTTCTCCTACACAGTGAGATTTTCCTTCTATGGGTGCTTTCTAAATGATATGTGCACCGACTATGATGCTTTTTGCTTATCTTTCTTTGTTTCTGGACCCTCTTTGGTTGGCGTAGGCCTTGGCCTAGGCGACCTCGGTGATTTAGGCACCTTTGTCAGTACTTCGACGCTCGCAACCTCTGGGGTAGCTCCCTGGGATTCCATTACTACTTCTGGGGTAGTTCCCTCAGTTGCCATCGCTTCTCCAGCAATCACGATTTCTGTGGGCGCTAACATGATATTAGACAACAACTCCTACATTTATTTTGGCAACTTCTCAAACACTGAACTCACTATCAAAGCTTCGAAGTACTCACGATTCATACGTGCCTAAGAGTTCAACACCTCAATTCTCAAAATGCCAAGTGTTTTTCGTTGGGTAGCCACTTGTAATTTATAAGCATTTTCGAATTCAAATCCGACTATTCCCCCCAAAATTCATTCATAAATGTTGGATTGGTGGCATATTTTCATAGATCTTGCACTTAAATTCTGACTTAAATGCCACCCCCCTGCTCCATTTAGTTGTTTTCCCACTATCAAGTCATGAACACTGACCATAACGGTCACTTTCCAGTAGCCCTATCTGGTCCCTTCTTGGATAGCGCATCTCCTCACGTGTTTCTGCTGAAACTGTGACATTCCTCCATTCCACACAGTTCCCTAATTGCATAGCTTTCCAACCCAGGCAGTGTAGTTTATAGTCTCGTGCCTTATTTCAACTACTTGGAGCGCCTGTGCTTCCCTCATGTAGTCATATAGTTGGATCGCCGGTGTATGGCTTCAATCGACTACCATTCACTCGCCCTAGGAATGGTTCTCCATTCAATTTTACAAACTGAACTGCTCCACCATTGGTAATCTCCTTGATGACATATGGCCCCAGCCAATGCATCTGAAATTTTCCTGGAAGTTTATCAAACTTGCTTTCATATAAAAGAACTAAATCATTTACCTTGAAGGTGGATAGTTTGATGTGTCGATCGTGTAGAATTTTCACTTGTAGAACAAACCAATATATGCAATGTCCTAAAGCATAATACTTGTTCTACTTCTACAAAACATTAAGCGGAAGCATAATCGAATTCATGAGCAAAATCAAGTAGAAACATGCATAATTAATCAAGAGAAATGATCACACATAACACAATATATATCCAGGGGAAAGTAGCAGCATAAAACCCCAACAATATATTATCAATCAAGTGGAAATCCTCTTCACAATACAAAAAGAATTAGCTCTCAAGCTATTCAGTTCTCAATGAACTATGAAGATATGAAGATATGTCTCATGAACCACCCAAGCCCTATTTATATAGGCTTTCCCTATGTTCCTTATGTATTTTGCTTAGGAAATAATAGCAAAAGCATATGCTATTAATTCCAACATACCAAAAACAACCAATGGTCCAACTATGTATTCCTTGAGAACATTAGTTCCTCAACTAGGCAAAAACTACTAACTAGAAATAGTTAAGCATCTGATAGTACATTGTCCCACATCTGATCTCAACTAGGTCTCTGACAGAACTGACATGCAACAGCTATCCATGAGTGAATCCTCAGTTATCTAAAATAATAGTTGTCACATGCATGCAAGCTTTAACAAACTATATTTTTATTACTTTAACAACTTGTTAAAATAATCTAACTGGACTTGACTAGTTAGAACTAAGTCAATTGATTCTCTCATTATAGAACTCATGCTTATTCCCTTAATCAGTGGAGGAAACTCATGTGCATGCTCACAAAGACTTCAAAATCGAATTTCCTTAATTAATTAACTCAACTGAATTAATTTATTAATATTTCAAACTATTGTTAATACCAAAATTAATTTTACTTCCTATATATAGACTAGGGATTGTTATAAATAGGAAGGGACCTAGAAATGTTATTTTTAGAACTTTATATTTTTAGCAGTTTCATCTCTCACCCAAGGTGGCCAATGACCTCACTGGCCAAACACTTGTGCCTCTCGCATTGTTGCAGCCTGCTAGTTATGCGTTGTCTTGGGATTCCCCGCACTGTCGCTCTCTCTGCCGCTCCATCTACATATGTCTCTACCCAATCAGTCAGTTCCAGCTATCCCACATAGGGGCTCCTGTAGCAAGGTCTCATCCAAGAGGTTGGTTACCTCAAGGATCCTACCCCTCCTCCTTGGGACGATCACTCTATATTGCCCCTCCTCCTACCTGGAGGTATGGCTGCATGTGATCCCTCAGCCCACCTAGCTTGAAGCTTCCCCCTACTGGAGGTATCTACATGAGTAGATGTCTCTACTCGATCTCCACTCAGCTTCCCCTGTTGTGGCTACTCCACAACCTCGTGAAGCTGCTGCATCAATCATAGCTCCTCCACAATTGTATGAGACTTCTTCTGGCTCTGCATGTTGAGAGGTAATATACCTTCCCTCTCAACCACCAAGTCTCCATCAGTTGCCTTACTACTCAATGCTTTGCATGCATCTTGAACCTCAGGAGCATACACGTTTTTTACCCTTGAACCAATCTGCTTCACCTGTCTAGTGATGATGTCTCTAAGGAAAACTTTTCCCTTACTGAAGACTACATCATAGCCTCTGTCTTCCAGCATTGCGATCGACACCAAGTTTCTCTTCAGTCCTAGTACATACTTGACATCAGTCAAGGTAAGGTGAGATCCATGCTCCCTCTGAAAAATAATTGTGTCTACACCTGAGACACTATACTTCTCATCATTACCCATTGCTATGAGTATCTGGAGATCTTTCTCCTCCAAAGTATTGAACAAACTCTTGTCATCGGTCATGTAGAAATAAACTCCACTGTCAAGAAACCAACCACTTCCCACCATGGACTAAACCATGCATGCGAAGAGTGTGAAATCCAACTCAAACTGTGAAGCAAGTGCCTCACATTCAGATCCTTCCCTAGATCCCTTCTTGGATTTCCTCCGTGGACAATTTGCAGCATAATGGCCCACCTACTGACAATGAAAACATCGCACTTTCGATTTTTCAACCTTCTTCCCATCATTGGAAGAACTGGATTTTGAAAGAGAAACCTTCTCCTTTCCCTTCCTCGCCTTACTCGCCAAGGCACAGTTCTCCTCATCATGCATGGATGAAGAACTGTCTCTGGTGCTCCGTCTGATCTCCTCCTGCATCAAATCCGACCATAGTCATTCCTAATCTGGTAGTTTCTCCCTTCCATTCACCGAGTCCTGGTAGCTATGCAGTCCCTTAGGAAGGCCAAGGAGTGCTAGACTCACCATATCCTCATCTGATGTCATGACCCCTACACTTGCAAGCTCATCCCTGCATGTGATGAGCTTGGTCAGATACATAGAGATCGTCTCATCCCTTTCACACTTGATCTTTCGAAGTTTTTCCTTCAGTGCCAACTTCCTTTGATCACTGATATTTTGATATAAAACTTTCAATGTTTTCCACATTGCATGCGAAGTCTCCTTCCCATGTAGGCTCGAGACAATGTGATCTCACACTTCCTCCAAGATAATTCTCCTAGCTCTAGCCACAAACTTCCCCCATTCCACCTGCTCAATCTTGTCAGTAGGGTTAGGGATTTCTTGATCAATGAAATACTTAAGACCATTATCTTCCAAAACTGCCTCCATGTGATCCTTCCAAGCTATAAATTTTGAGTTTCCATCAAGGGCATACTCAAGCCTCAAACCATAAAATGCCATCGATGAAATAGATGTGATAAGAACTTGAGATCTATATCCTGAATAATAAACTTTGAATTTCTCCTGCTAGTATATCTTTCTTGCTTGATCACCTGTGCTCTGATACCATGTGGAAATTTCACCTGTAGAACAAAACGATATATGCAATGTCCTAAAGCATAATACTTGTTCTACTTCTACAAAACATTAAGCAGAAGCATAATCGAATTCATGAGAAACATCAAGTAGAAACATGCATAATTGATCAAGAGAAATAATCACACATAACACAAGATATATCTGGGGGAAAGAACCAGCATAAAACCCCAACCTTGTATTATAAATCCAGTGGAAATCCTCTTCACAATACAAAAAGAATTAGTTCTCAAGCTATTAAATTCTCAATGAACTATGAAGATATGAAGATATGTCTCATGAACTGATCTAATAATCACCCTATGTGTGATCTCAGTTAAGAATTATTAAATGTAGGTATTACAAACTCATGTGCTGGTGTGTGTGTCTATATTATTTAAGCAACGGATCGATCAGATTGCATATACACAGACACTTTAAAAGGAAGACAACAGAGAAATACAATAAGCAAATACAAGAACACAAGAAATTAATAAGGAGTCCACCCTATCCTCCACGGCTACATCTCCAATCCAACTCTCAGTGGTGGCCTTCTTTTATTGTGTCTTGAAGTAGAGAATTACAATGAAGGAGCTCAATATGAGTCTCCTGAAACAGATTGGCTTGGCAGGGTGGTTTTGGGATTCCACAAGCCACTAGAGTACACAGACTCTTTTCCTTGTGAGCTCTTTGACCTCTCTGGTCTAATAGATCCTCTCAGGAATGGATCGAATCTCTCAAGCTCTCTGGTGCTCAACACTGCCTTTGGTCAGCTCGGCCCTTTGTCTTCTTTCTACTTTTTGCTTCACTGGTTCTTCTCTGTCTTCTGTTTTCAGTGTTCCTCTCCTGAATGTCCTTTCTATTCTCTTTTCATGGCTTTAAAGCCATTCTGGCTCCTGGCGGTTTGATTCCTCTTCCCCTCTGTCGATTCACTTGCTACAGCTTCGCTTGGAGTTCCTTGTTTTAGCGTCATCATCAGACTCACAGGGAGAGGCCACTTGTCCTCCTGCAAACTGCACTAGCTTGCCTCATCGGTTCGTTTCTTTAGTTACGTTAGGGAATGAGTCATTTGCCACCTTGGAGGTCAATTCAGACTTCAAATTCTTTCATATCACGGCTTAATCCCCCATCAATTTCGTCTTTTCCATCGGGTGTGATCTCAGCCGTTAGATCTGGATCCCATAGATCCAATGCCATCCACTCATTTCACGTAGTTGACTTGCTCAACTATTAGCACACGATGAGTGGTGGTTTTCTCTCTCCTCCACTTTCCACGTGTCGAGCACTGAGTGGAATCGCTCTGCTTTCACCAAAACTACTTACTGCCCATGGATGCCTTTGATCAAACAGCCGGTTTTGGAGCGGGTCCTACCTTTAACTCTTAGCCTTTTCTCCCACGGTTTTCCCAGCTTTCATGTGACCGAGTGCTCAGGGCCTCTCCTTTTTTGAGGTTTTAGAGGTGTTTTTGATCACTATTCTAAATTCTTTGAAGTCTGTTCCAACCTAGTATAGCCATGGTTTGTTTGATTATTCTTTATGTTTCCAATCCGGATCATGGCCTTCCCATTGAAAAGCTTTTGGACCATGAAAAGTTGGTTTTCAAGCATCGACTAAGTGAGGGTACTACTATCTCACTTGTCCAATCTCAATCCATTTTGCACTGCTCGGCTTTGAACCTTTGAGTCCAATTCTGAGGTACTCAACATCTCCTATGTGCGTTGTCCTCACCTTCCTATCCAAGACTGTGTCTTCCTACAATTCATTAAGATATTCAGGTAGCAAGTCATCAATAGAAGGCAATTGACTTTGCTCTTCAAGATCTTCAATCATCAAAGGTTCAAACAATCTCAAGCAATCTGCATTTACGACTAAGTAGATGTGCATGTAAGCTGGTAGATCAAGGAGAAAAGCATTTTCACCAATCTTCTCAAGTATTTTGAAAGGTTCATACCTAATAGACTTTAACTTTTTACCTTCACCTTGCATCTTGTCCTTGCTGATATACAACCAGACCTGGTCTCCAACTTAAAAACTATGCTCCATCTGATGCTTATCATGCCTAGCCTTGTATCTGGCTTGGCTCTTTTCCAGTTGTTCCTGTACTGCCTGGTGGATCTCCTAGATCTGTTCAATGAACCTAGTTGCCTTGTCCACATCACTGTGTCCATCAACTGTGGTATCTTTACTAAAGACAAAATCCAAAGGAGACCTTGGTGTGAAACCAAAACAGGTCTCAAAAGGAGATCTCTGTGTAGAAGAGTGTTTTGCTTTGTTGTAAGCATGTTGCACATAACACAAATGTTCATCCCAAAGCTTAGGATGTTTGCTGCAATATCCTCTGAGTAACTGGATCACTGTCTTGTTAACTACTTCTGTCTGGCCATCAGTTTGTGGATGAAAAGTTGTGCTTTTCTTCAGTTGGGTGTCCATCATCTCCCACAGACTTGACCAAAACCTCCCCACAAATCAAGAGTCTCGATGAACGGTTTTGTAGTTTGTTTAGCTGTAATCTACTTATTACAAGGTTTTCAAAATGCACATTTTGTTGAACCTATCCACAACCACATATAGATAATCATCACCTTTTCTAGACTTAGGCAGCCCCCCAACAAAATCCATGGAAACACTTTCCCAGGGGTGAGAAGGAACTGGTAATGGAGTGTACAAGCCTAGTTTTCTATTGCTGGGCTTGCTTTTGGCACACATAGTACACCCTCTTACATATCTAGAAATTGTCTCATTCATTTTCGGCCAATAACAAAATCTTTGTAGTTGTGAAACTATTTTACTTACCCCAAAGTGACCCGATATCAGAGAAGTATGTGCCTCTCTGATTATCTTTACTCTCTCTGTTTGTGTAATGCAGAGTTTCCCACAATGATATAAGAGTCATTCCTTCACATGATAATCCAATTCTTCTACCCTTTTCCCTTGACTCAAAGTTGCATATACATCTTTAAAGTCTATACCTTGAGCATATTGTTCAATGTAACTTTCATGTAGTATAGAATTATGCTTAAGTATAGTAGATGCATTTATAATGGGTCTAGATAACATGTCTGCAACTTTGTTGTGTATGCCCTTTTTATATCTGATGACTAGATGAAACTATTGTAGAAAACCCATCCATCTATAATGCCTTGATTGCTACAACTTAGTTTGGGAGTGTAGATATTGAAGTGGTTGATGATTAGTATGTACTACTGTCTCTTTGCCCATTAAGTAATATTTCCACTTTTTCACACTTTGAACTAATGCATACAATCCTTTATCATATGTAGGATATTTAATTACTGCAGGATTAAAAGTCTCAGAATGATAAAATATGGGTTTATCGTGCTGTGTCAACATTGCTCCCATGGCAAAGTCACTGGCATCTGTCTGGATTTCAAATGGTCTTTGTACATCAGGCAGTGCTAGTACACGTGCTGTACTAATCTTTTCTTTCAAGGTGTTGAAGGCTTTCTGATGTTTGCCTCCCCACTAAAACACTGTGTTCAATCTTGTTAAAGCATGTAAGGGAGCTGCAATTGAGGAAAAATTAGAAATAAACTTCCTACAATATTGTGCTGCTCCTAAGAAGCTTCTCACTTCTGTAGTAGACTTGGGTTTAGGCTAGTTTACAATGACTGCCACTTTAGAGGGATCTATTTTCGATTCACCACCCCCTACTATATGACCCAAATAATTTAAAGTTGTTTTGCAAAATTCGCATTTTGAGAGTTTAACATAAAGTTTTTCTCTTTTCAAAACATCTAATGTCTGCTTAACATGCTTTAAGTGTTCTTCCCATGTTTTATTAAAAATCAGAATGTCATCCAGATACACTAACAAAATCATCAAGAAAAGGCCTGAGTACATCATTCATTAATCTCATGAAAATAGCAGGAGCATTGGTCAAGCCAAAAGGCATAACCAGCCATTCATACAATCCTTGCCTTGTTTTGAAAGAAGTCTTCCATGCATCTTGCTCTACAACTCTGACCCGATGGTATCCACTGTGCAAGTCCAGCTTGGTGAAATAAACTGGTTCCTGCAATTGATCTAAAAGATCATCTATGTGAGGAAGGGGATAACGATTTTTAATTGTTATCTTATTCAACGCTCGGTAGTCAATGCACATTCTCCATGAGCCATCTTTCTTTCTCACCAAAACGATTGGTGACCCACATGGTGATGTGCTAGGCTTGATGAATCCCTTCTCAAGAAACTCCTGCACTCGCTTCTTGATTTCAACATTCTTTAAAGAAGAAAACCTGTACATCCCAATGTTAGGAAATGGAACATCTTCCTGCAAAATAATAACATGTACTATTTCCTTTTTGGGTGGCAGACCCTTAGGTTCCTGAAACAGGACATCATACTCTGAAACAATGTTTTCTATATCAGCTTGCTGTTGAGCATTACAACCCTCAAAGATATTGGTTTTATCAGGTTTCTTTTCCTTTACAACCATTAGTAAGAATTGTTTGCATGAATTTATCATTCTTTTCATCTGCCCAAAATTTATGAGAGTATAATTATTCTTGAGCTTGTGAGCTCTTACAAAGTATTCGATTCCATCTTTAACAAATAGATACTTGTTCTCAACTCTATAGAAAATAGCCTTTCTATCATACAAGTAAGGTCTTCCTAAAATAATTCCACATATATCAAAAGGAATTATGTCTAACTAAACCTCATCTACAAATGTTGATCCAAAAGAAAACTTGAGTTTGCACTGTCTAGTCACTTGTAGTTGTGCTTTATCATTCAACCATCCTAATGGGTATGGTTTCTTGTGAGTGTAGTTGCTAATCCAAATTTCTTTACAATTGCTTCAGAAATAAAATTTACTTGTGAGCCATTATCAAACAAAGTATCAATCTTTTGATGTTTGGAAATAACTCAAATATGGAAAATCTCATGTCTTTTTCTCTCATGTTCTTCATCAGCAATAGTTTGAGTAGAATTACTAGTAGATGCTTCAGAATTCTTACCTTTCATACCTATGGTTGCAATGATTGTTTCATCTCCCGAGTCTGACCCCAAATCTTTCTGAATAGCCACAACAATCTTCTTCTTCTTGCCCTCGAACTTCTTAGGTCTCAGCTCTAGATGTAGAATCCAACAATGTTCATCATCATGCCCCTCCTTTCTATGTTGAGTGCATGAAGCTTTACTTTTTTGTGCAGTGTTAACCTTCCTTGCTTTCCACTTCTTCTTTCTTTTCTCCTTGCTCTTGCTTGTAGTGGGTTGGGATGGTCCCCCAAATTCTGGATTTCCATTCTTTCCTCTAGCTTCTAGATGAGTAGCTTGTACAGATACCTCATCTATACTAGTGGGATTAAACATGAGGATGGTATGCCTCATGTAGCTGTGTAGACCACCAATGTACTTCAAAAGAGTCTCTGGTGAGTCTAATGAGATCCCTAGAATCAACGTCTCTTTCTAAATTCTTGAGTATACCCTTACACACTCTGCCCTTTCAACTACCAAAGAGTTTTCCAACTCATCATGACTTGTTGCATGTAGGCCAATGGATAGAACTGCTTTTTTGATTGCAGCGACAAAGTCCCTGCAAACAGATATAGTCTTCCCATTTCTTTTGATGTCAGCTTGGGTTTTGTCTTCCCACCAAACCAAGGTAGTGCCTCCTAGGGGTAGGCTTGCTAGTTGAATTTTTCACATGTCTGAGTTGATGTTTTGCACTCTGTAATACACATCAATTTGTCTAATCCAATTTTCCAACTTTTCAGCATTTAACTCTCCATCATATATAGGAAAATCAAATTTAACATCTAGCTTAATCAAAGATGCTTTCTTATTATGCACATGTTTATTAGGAGGTGTGAGAAAGCTTTCCTCTTTCCCTTTTCCTTTTGAGTGGTCATGGAATGAGACTTATCTTCTTCTTTATCTGGTTTAGAACCTGATGAATCTTCATCCTTATGCTTTCTAAAGTCCCTATACATTTATTCTACCATAGACTTTATAGCTAGGAAACTCTCCATGAATTAAGGGTCTGGCCCTATAGAACCTTCCTTTGACATTGTCTTCCGAGGATAGACGCTCCCAGTTTCAGGATTAGTTTCGACCAACTCTCCTTCTCCTAATTTGAGCTTTGATCTAGTGAGCATTCAACAGCTAAACAAACATAAGCTTGTCTAACCTTATAGCCTAGAGCTCTGATACTACTTGATCTAATAATCACCCTATGAATGACATCAGTTGAAGATTTATTTAAAAAAGGTATTACAGACTCATGTGATGGTGTGTGTTTTGTGTTATTTAAGCAACGGATCGATCAGATTGCCAACACATAGACATTTAAATGGAAAGACAGCAGAGAAATACAATAAGCAAACACAAAGACACAAGAATTTTAATAAGGAGTACACCCTATTCTCCAGGGCTACATCTCTGATCCAGCTTTCAGTGGTGGCCTTATTTTATTATGTCTTTAAGCAGAGAATTACAATGCAGGGACTCAATGTGAGTTCTCCTGAAGCAGGTTTGCTTGGTAGGGTGATTCTTGGATTCCCCAAGCCACTGGAGTACACATACTCTTCTTCTTCCTACCAGCTCTGTGACCTTCTGGTCTATAGTGGAAAGGTCCAAATGTGGTGCTCGGTCTGGACAAATTCCTCTATGGGATGGCTTGAATCTCTCAAGCTCTCTGGTGCTCGATGATGCCGCTGGTCAGCTCGGCCCTCTATCTCTTTTTGCTTTTGCTTTACTGCCTTCTTCTCTGGTTTCTGTCTCTCAATGTTCAGTCCTCCTCTCGGGGTTTTCTTTGACTAACTCTCACTTCTGTATTCTGTCTCTATTCATGGTTTTTAGCCATTCGTTCCAATGCTTGTTCAGTTCCTCGTCCACCTCTGTCGATTCACCTTCTACAGCTGTGCTTGGCATTCCCTGTTCGGCGTCATCATGAACGCTCAGGGAGTGGCCACTTGTCCTCCTCTAAATGGTGCCAGTCTGCTTCGTCGGTTCGTTTCTTCAGTTACGTCGTGGATGAAGTCTTTCCTGCACCGTGGCGGTCAAACAGATTCCAAATCCTTCTAAAACGCGACTCATTCTTTCGTTGATTCCGCTTCCCCCCCCATTGGGCTCGATCTTAGCCATCTGATCTGGGGCCTCCAGATCTATCGCCATACGCACGTCCCGCTCAGTTGACTTGCTTGACCGATAGCGCGTGATCAACGGTGGTTTTCTCTCACCTCCGCTTGCCACGCGTCGATCGATGTATGGAATCGCGTTGCTTTCATCCAAAACCTCTTACCATTTGTGGGCACCTCAATCAATACTGTTGGTTTTCCAGAGCGCAGGTCCCCCCTTTGTACATTAGCGCTTTTTGCTTTTCCACCCACGGTTCTCTGACTCCCCACACAACTGAGTGCTCGAGGCTCCTCCATTTTGGCCTTAATCACCCAACACTAATTGCGCATCAAAATCCACCTCTTTTTCCTTATCCGGGGCTCCCAGGGGCTACTTTTACCTCCTGCGCAGTCTCCATGGGCCTCGATCAACGCGCTTTGACTGAGGTCCTCGTCGTTCCACGCTGGCTACCATTGCCACTGGTTCAGGGTGTTTTTGATCACGGTTCTGAATCTTTTAGAGATTTGTCCCAACCTGATACAATCATGGTTCTTTGACGGTTCTTGATGGATCCAATTTGGATCACCATTCATCGGGAAACACATAGTGGCCGGGTGAATAGTGAAACTGCTCACAACGGCCGAGTAAAGGTCAGCCTTCGGAGGTTGCCTGATATGAGCGTCAGCCATTAGATCTGAAGGGGTCAGATCATATGGTGATCAGGAGTGTGATTTGATCAGGAGTTTATGGCTCCTAATTAGTCATGGATCGACTCTATTATGGTTTATATTTCAAACCATGGGGCGGGATATTTAACATTTTGGATTTTAATTAAATATAAGGGAAAGGGGTTTATTTTTCAGGAGTTAAATATAATAAAAGTTAAAGTTAATATGAAATGGAGGCAGAAAAGAAAATTGCGCTAAGTATAATGTATTTGATATTTATTTATACATCCATATTTACACATCATAACTTAGGCTTAATGTTTTTTATGGGTTTTTATGTAAACAAAAGGGGTTTTAGGTAAGGTTTATTACTTTCCCTAGGTAAATGGTAATTTCACCTTAAGAAAAGGGAATTTTAGGTGAGATGAATGTTTATGGAGGGGTTGAAGTACTTAACCCTTGTAAGTTATTGGGTCGAGGGTTCTGTCCCTCCAGAAGTCAGAAAAATGCTCTGAGCCCCTTTGACTTAAAGTTTTAGGGACTTTGATTTTTTCTTGTGGGAAACTAATGAAAAAGTAAAATGAATGGGGGGAAATTAATCACTTGACTTTATAACTGTTCCATGGTCATCCACACTTTAAGAAATTTGGTGATGAAAGTAAATGACAAGATAAATCACTATATTTCTGCAACCATCCAACTACTTACCCATCTACTCATACTACCATTTTTTCTACTCTTTATTAGGGTGCACTTAAATTGGCAAACCCTTATCAAACTTTTATTTTCCTTTTACAATATAAATCTATCTAAGTCTATCCTTATTACATCCATGGACTCAGATTAAACTGTTGAGCTCTTTTTATTTACTCTACCTATCTACTTATCTGTCAAGATTATACAGTTTGGTCAAATTTTATTCTCTATCTATAGACATAGAAATTGAAAACATGAAATAGCCAAGTTTACACTATTTGACCATTCATGGATTGTGGCATAAGTGACAAGATACACACAATATTTTATTTTTCACCAAAGTATATAGTAGTGGCATTTGGACTTGCACACTTTCATGGTCTTTTTCTTTTTCTGGGGGTTCATTTTTCATCTTTTTTGACCTTTTGTTTTTATTATTTTTATCCTCTGATTTTCTTTTAGGATATACCCTCTTTATATTTATACCCTCTTTATATTTTCTAATTCTTTTGATTTTTTTTTTTAATATGGAAACATTTGTAGAAAGCAAAGGTATGTACATATTACAGAGATAACTAAGTCAATCATAAATTATGACACCTATTGGTATAGGAACATAACACATATCATAGGTTTCCTTTCGAGACACATTTTAAAAACTCCAGTATCTTCATTCCCAATCCTTCAATCTCTAACTTCCGATAAGCATATACCTCTAATCTTCGATACAATACTCTCTTCAACCTTCGACCTCTAATAGCGATATAGCCTCTCGCTCCAATCTCCGATAATTTCTCCATCATTGATATACCAATACGCCTCCCCCTCTGACTTCTGATATCTGTGAGGCTCCAATATCCGGACCCAATATGCCTTTTAACGATTGTCTAATCAAAAAATCGTATCTTCCTGCATATCACAACTATGTATGAAAAAATTCTTACCCATGGTTATCATTAACTTGTAAAAAATAGACTTTGTAACGATACCATGGGCCAATACCGTGGCTTATCAATGGGATGTTAAAGACAATAACTTATTTCACAATCAAAATATTTTATAACTATATGAAAAATATTCTAAACCATGGATATTCACCCCCACTTTACCATGGATATTATCAACTCGTAATATGTTTTGTTACAATACCATGGCTTATGAATACCACATACCCCAAAGCCATAACTTATTTCATAGTACAAAGATTTTATTTTAATTTAATTTTATAGCATTTTTTAATTGAATATGTAAAGGAAAGGTCACAATTACTTTTGAGATATTTCTAACCTTTTATCGTCACCACTACTAAAAATATTCACATAGAAATTAAATTAAGGCATCGAGCTCGATGGTATTATCATTACTCTTCTCCTTTATGTAGATGATATCATTCTTCTTGCAAGGAGCCATGATGACCTAGACAAGGAGCTTAAGACTCTTCATGCCTACTACTCCAAGATGGGTGTGTATGCTCCAAGATGGGTATGACAGTTAATATAGACAAGGGTATGACAATTAATATTGAGAAGACTAAAGTCATGATCATTAAATCGAAAAATATCACCCGTGGTAGTTTTGTCTATGATAACCATTATCTTGAGCAGGTTTCTTCTTATAAATATTTGGGTATTGACTTTCCTCATTAGCTCAACTGGAATTATAGCATCGAGAAAAGAATTATTGGAGGTTGGAAATCTTATTATGAGCTTGAAAACAATTGTAAGTCGGTCGATCTTTACATTTGGAGTAAAAAAAGGTTCCTCTTTGAGACTCTTGTCACCCCTATTATCTTATATGGATGTGAAGTTTGAGTTTGCATTATATCTAGGGAGTCGTGGAGAAAGATTGAGATGACCCAAAAGCAGTTCATAACCTATAACCTCAAGATCAACGAAAATACTCCCCATCCTATTCTCTTGATCGAAACTAGTTTGTCCCCCATTGAAAGTGCGACTATGTTTAGATATCTGATGTATAAGAAGAAGCTTCACAATATGGAATCCAAGAGGCTCCCAAAAATTGATTCTAACTTTAGTTAAAACCCCTACCTTCGCCTCAAGCACGGGTGACATCAGAATGATCAATCTTGGCTCAACCTTTGGGGGATTAAGGAGGAGATCTTAATGGGAAGCAAGGACAGTATCAAAGATACTATTACCTCTAGTTTTAAGGACAAGATGTGGGATGCTAAAGAGCTAAAGGGTAAAAGGAAGTTAAGGTACTATAAGGAGGTGATGAACCCCACCCTTGATAACCTGAACTATTGTTGACTAACACTAAGAATAAAACGAACATCACTAGGATTAGAACTAACTCTCATGAGCTTCGGAGTGAGGTCGGGCGATGGTCTACTCCCAAGACTCCCTGTGACAATAGAATCTGTCACATTTGTGATACCAAGAAGGTGGAAGATGAAAAACACTTCCTTTTAGACTGCCTAGCTCTTGCCCACATCCGCTCTCAATTCCTTATCATCAGCCACACCTCAAATCTTTTTGACTTATTAAATTAACCCAACTATAGCAATCTTGGAATGGAATGCTTATTTCCCTACTCCTTGATCACAGAAACAAGATTTTGAAGAATGACAATTAGACTCTCTTTTCTTGAGGTTAGATAGATCACTTTGGTCTTAGTGACGTTATCATCAGTTATATATATTTATATATATATATGTTTCTATATTTATTAATATATATATATTATATTATTATTATATATATATATGAACCAACATTGATCCATTTGGTTAGGTTCCAGGGATGAGCAAGCAGTGACTAACATAATGATTATATAATGCATGATTTTTTTTTAATTTCATTATTTATTTTTTGGCATGTTGATCCAAAATATAAGTTTAATATTTCACAACCATTTAAGTTTTTCAAATTTAGATACTTTCTTAAACATAATACAATGTGATCAAGTTTAAGAGAAGAGTGGGGGGGGGAGAGCGAGAGAGATAGTGACAAAGTTGGAGAGTGGAGAGAGAGAGAACGAGGTGGGAGAGAGGGAGAGAGAAGAAGGAAGAGAGAGGAGAGAGGTCAGTAGAGAGAGAGAGACGAAGTTGGAGGGAGAGAGAGGAAAGAACAAAGATATAGAGAGATAGAGGTGGAGAGAGAGAGGGAGTGGGGAGAGATAGAGAGAGAGTGAAGGAGAGACTAGATGAGGGAAGAGAGAGAAGAGATGAGAGAGATAGGGAGAGAAGGGGAAGAGAGAGAGATGGAGAGACATAGATGAAGGGGAGAGAGAGAAGGAGAGGGAGAGGGAGATAATCATAGAGTTCGAGGGTAGAGAAAGAGGGAAAGGGAGAGAGTGATTGGGGGGAGGGGGAGAGACAAAGAGAAGTGGGAAAGAAGGCAGATAGGAGAAGGAAGAGAAAGAGGACTCAAGAGGGATGGAATTGGAGAGGGAAAGAGAGGGAGGAGAGAAGAAAAACATAGAGGGAGAAAGGTGGAGAGAGAGAGGGAGTGACAAGAGAGCGAAGGAGAGAGAGGAAGTGACAAGAGAGCGATGGAGAGAGATAGATAGGGAGAGAAGGTGAAGAGAGAGAGAGAAGGGGAAGAGCAGGAGAGGGAGATGGAGGGGGAAAGGGAGATGGATATGGAGGGAGGGGGAGATGGAGGGGGAAAGAGAGATATATATGGAGAGAGAGTGTGTGTATGTTTGTGAGAGGGAATAATAAATAGATACATAAATACAAATATAGATCCAATCTATCGAAGGTGCAAACCTCATTTTTTATTGCAAAACTTGAGAAAGAATTTGCACCTCAAAAAATTGGATCCGTGTCACTTGATAGATCAAGGATTAAAATAAATCTAAACTAATAATAATAATAAATTAAATGTATTTATTAAGCAATACGGTTTTTTGAAACAAGGATGCTGAAGCTAGGGGAGGAGCAGAGAAGCTAGGGTTGGAGTTGAAGACAGGGTTTTGGATTCATGGTACTATGGCGGGGAGTGCAGGGGGGAGTGTTGCTCCCTCCTACAGCCAGGTAGTCACAGGAGGAAGTCAGAATGTGGGAAAGAAACATTTCAAAAAACCACTGGACAAGATCTCAAAAACCAGAAGTCAAGGGACATCTGGAAAAAGCGGAGATCAGGATCAAGAAGGGCATCAGCAGGAAATGAGAAAAGAAAAGGAGATCAGAGGAAGTAGTGAAAAACTGGCTTCCAGAAATACCACGGGAGTCTGCAAACCCAAGTCAGGCATTATTCCTCGGGTCGTATTAAGCGACCCAGCGATATAAGTTCATAGAGATCATATGACGGAGCATGTAATCATATGCAAGTTCATGGGGCTATGGTTGATGGAAATGGCTTTATATGTCTAGATAAGGAGCCATTGGAAGCCAAAGGGGGGAATACATTTACATCTGGGTTCTAAGGGTTTTTTCACAGTAGTTTTTGCAAGCCTAGAAGACAAAGACAGAGTTTTTGAAGGGGGGGCCTATTTCTTTGCTGCGATAGGACTCTACATGCAGCCATGGATGATGAACTTTGTCCCAGAACATGAAACATTCACTTCAGTATTGGTTTGGATCAGACTATATTCCCTTCCTCTGGATTATTGGTTGCCAGAATCTTTGAAAACCATAGGCAACAAGCTGGGATATTTTCTAAAAAACTCAGAGGCAACTCTGAAAGGGAGATATACCTCCTTTGCTTGAATATGTGTGGAAATGGATCTATCTAGAGCCCTGCTGGAAGTGATCATTTTAGAAGCATATGATGAAGAAAGGGTGCAGACAGTGTACTATGAGCACATACCATTTAGATGCTACAAATGCCATGAACATGGGCATCTATATAGAGACTACCGTACAATCAACAGGGAGGATAATCAAAAAACCAATATCGAAAGAGACCACGAGGGTTTCACCAAAATTGGGAGTAAAGGAAAAGGAGGAAAGCATCCACACAAGAAGGCAAATGAGGACAAACACACAAGGCAAAACAGCTTCAAGTTCCTAGAGGAAGAAGAGGGGAACAAGGAGACAGTCTAGGACATGGAGAATGTAACAAAAGCACAGGATAAGGTAGGTGACATGGAGGATATCACAATAAACAACCAGTAAAAGGATGATCTACCAAGCTTGATGGAGGTCAATAGGGACCAGGAGATGACTCCAAGTGAAGCAGGAATAGAGGACCATGACTTGTAGGAGATTCTAGATAGGGAAAATCTAGATCTAGAGAAATTTTTGGAACAAGGTAAAAAAATAGGGGTGGACTTCCTGCCAAAAGAGGACCATGATAGAGTACAATAGCTCTTTCTCTGGAGGTCACAATTGAAGGGAGCGGGAGTCAAAAGAAATCATGAAAGCTAAGAGCCAAGTGGGGTCAAGATGATGGAGAATCCTTAGGCACAATCTCTAAAGAACTCAGGCAGGAAAAGAGGAAGAAAGAGGTAGAATGAACTGCTGAACGAATGTGGAAAACTGTTGATCAACTCAGGTAAGATGAAAGATCTTACTACTTATTCCTTTAATAATATTTCTTAATGAAGTTCACAAACTGGAACATTAGAGGGATAGGTAATAGAAGGAAACAAAGAAATCTTAGTAACAGAATGAAAGAAGAAAAACCATACATGGCTTTTATTTAGGAGACAAAATGTTCGATGGAAAAGATAAAAGATATTCATAATAAGTGGTTATTCAATTATGATTATTTAGAGTTCAAGGCAGATCATTTGGCGGGGGGGATTCTCACTTTGTGTAACCCACAAAAATTGGGAATTCTGGATGCCGAAGCATCCAGGAACTACCTTTCCCTGATATGTCAACTTGTAGGGGACAAGGAGATATACATGATTATGAATATTTATGGACCTCAAAAGCTAGTAGATAAGCTCAAGCTTCTCACTTCCCTGGAGGAACTTAGAGAGGGACATCCCTCTCTACCCTAGATCATTGCAGGAGATTTCAATATGATAAGATCTCTTTTAGAAAAAGAAGGAGGCACTAGACAGCTAGGCAAAGATTCCATGGCCTTCCAGAACTTCATTAGGAACATGATGCTGGTGGATACAGAAACTTTAAATGGAACCTTCACTTGGAACAACAAAAGGGGATGGGCCCATCAAGTTGCTTCCAAACTTGATAGATTCATGATTTCAGAGGACCTCTTTCTCTTGGGACCTGCCATGACAGCCTCCATTCTGCCCTTTTGGAGGATCATATCATTGGCCTGTATAGTTGGAAGCCACCTTTATGGGCACTTCGAGAAACAGACCTTTCCAGTTTGAAAACGCCTGGCTCTCACATCCTAATTTCACTAATAACTTTGAGACATGGTGGAAAGTGGAATTGGATATTCAGGGTTCAAAAATGTATATGCTCCAACAGAAACTTAAACATATAAAATCTCATCTTAAAGTTTGGAACAAAAATGAATTTGGAGATATCTTCAAATCCAAAAGAGAAACTAAATTGAAGCTCCAGGGGATCAACCAAATCATCATCATATATGGCTTCACCAAAGAGAGGCAAAAATTAACTGACTCTCTGCAGGAAGAATGGGAGAACCGATGCTCACAAGAAGAAATTTTTTGGAGGCAGAAATCAAGAATACAATGGATTGAAGAGGGAGAAAGAAACACAAAATTCTTCCACAAAATCACCATAGCTCACAGGGTGCACAATAGAATCACAAATATCAAAGATTCTCAAGGCATTGAGCTAGTTTCTCATAGTGATATGGAATCATTCCATGTTCACCACTTCTGCAACATTGCAAAGGAGCCTCTGGAGGACAGATCTAGGTTCATTGAACATTTCATGCAATATATCACTCAGCTGGTTACTAGAGAGGACAACCACAATCTCAACATGCCAGTTTCGGAAGAGGAGGTCAGTGAAGTGATTAATGAAACGCAGAGTGGAAAAGCACTAGGCCCCGATGGATTAATTGTAGATTTCTTTAAGTCCTGTTGGGAAACTGTTAAATCTGATATCCTCAAGGTGGTCGAAGACTCAAGAAGATCCAAAAAGGTAGTAAAGGCTCTGAATGCATCCTTCATAGCTCTGATCCCAAAGTAGGAAAATGCCATGAATCTA
The DNA here is from genome assembly GCA_000404065.3 of Pinus taeda. NCBI lineage: Eukaryota > Viridiplantae > Streptophyta > Pinopsida > Pinales > Pinaceae > Pinus > Pinus taeda. Next base: position 97,487 of record APFE030299630.1, read on the forward strand.
GATGGTTTCTGACCCATAGCCTTATGTAATGTGGTGTATAAAATTATCTCCAAAGTAATAGCCAATCGACTCAAACCACTTCTACCCTCTCTCATTTCGGAGGAACAAACAGGCTATGTGGAGGGAAGACAAATCCTCAACAATATCATCCAAGCTCATGAGGTGGTACACTCTCTCGAAAGAAACAAACAAGCTGGCATGATCATTCAGTTGGACCTCACGAAAGCCTATGACAAATTGAGCTGGGCTTACATAAGAGCAATTCTAAAAGCCTACGGCTTTGATCACAACTGGATAAGATGGGTCATGGCATTAGTTACCCCAACCAGTTTTTCCACACTGCTAAATGGAGCTCTTTCAAGGACCTTCACTCCCTCCAGAGGGCTTAGACAAGGAGATCTACTTTCACCGTTCCTCTTCGTCCTCATGATGGAAGGGCTAAGTAGAGCGATTAAGATGGCAAATGCTGAAAGAAGAATTCAGAGTATCAAACTTGCTGTGGATGGAGAGGCAAACACTTATCAACAATTTGTAGATGATATTATGTTGCAGGGCATACCTACGGTCAAGGAGGCCAGAGCAATCAAAAATATCTTAAATGAATTTGCTATGGCAGCAGGCACCGAGGTAAGCCTGAAAAAGCCAAAGTTTTTTTTTCTTTAACACTAATATTGCTATTCAGAGAAATATTACCAAAATTCTTGGATTTCAAAGAGAACAGCTACCTTCCAAATATCTTGGCATTCCTCTTACTGACAAACTGCTAAGCAAGAAAGTGTGGGAACCCATTTTAAATAAACTTCAGGACAAGATCAAAAAATAGACATGCAAATCACTAAATCTGGTAGGACGCCTTGTACTCACACATCCAGTCCTGAAGGCCATTCCCATTTTAATGTTTTCAACTCTTCCTGCTCCTCAAGGTCTCAACCACCTAATAAGAAGCATTCAAAGGGACTTTCTATGGAGTAGAGGGGAAGAGAAAAAGAAGTGGGCTTTAGTAGCCTGGGAAAAGCTATGCAAGCCCAAGAGCCATGGTGGTTTGGGGCTTCATGATCCTGAGACCCTCAGCAAAGTCTCAGGGCAAATCAGGGGCTCCCATATTTGGAGGATAATAAAAACATTGTTCACCACCATTGTTTTTGGGAAATTCAGGCAGGGGATCTTGCTCGATTTTGGGAGGATAAATGGCAATAGGAACCCAATATTTATAGGGATGAATATGAAGATCTCAAAAATGACACAAACAACAAAGGTATGGTTTTGGTAAAAGACTTCTGGGATGAAGAAAGGAACCATGGAAAATGGAGGGAGTGGAAGGATCTAGGATACAGTGATTAAAACCAGCTGAAAACCAAGGCATAAGCCCTCACTCAGGAGCTCGAGCATAGAAGGATTCTTGTCTCTTCCTCAACGGATCAATTAGGATGGGAAAAGAACATTGAAGGCAACTTTAACCTCAAAGAGGCCAAACGGGAAGCCACAGGATTTAACTATGTGAATCCTGATCAGATCTGGAAGAAACTCTGGCAAAGTCCACATTGGATGAAAATAAAAGGAAGATCTTAGCTTGGGAAAATCTCCTTAAAAAAGGCTTCATTGGTCCTTGCAGGTGTTACCTTTGTGGTGCACAAGAGGAGATGATCGACCACCTTCTCAACCTCTATCCTTTCACTTCCAAGGTGTGGGACTGGGTGGTTGTTATCTTTAGACAAACTAATAGGGATAGTCTCAGCATATCCAACACTCTAAAGAACTGGAGGAAGAACTTCTCAGGGAATGAGATAGTTAATAAAGTCTAGATTCTAGTTCCAAGTTTTGTCATCTGGCATGTGTGGAAAGAACGCAACAGTCGAATCTTCAAAAACAAAAGTCGCATGCCCCACTACATAATTGAGAAAATTCTAAGGCAACTCAAAGACGCAGTTAGAAGCTTGCTGAGGACCCTTCATAAAAATCCTCCCCTGCCCCATGAGGAGAGAATTTTGCTTCACTTGGGGCTCCAGTCTATTAATCCTTTGGGAATAATGAAGATAGTGAACCTCCTAAACACGTGTGCTACCATCTGGAAGCCTCCTCCTTATGGTTTCTTAAAAATCAATATAGATGGAGCATCTAAGGGCAACCCAGGATTAGCGAGCTTTGGAGGTGACATAAGAGACAATCAGGGACAAATACAGATGATCTTCCATGGCCACTTAGGGAAGGCTACAAACAACATCGCTGAGCTCATGGCATTAGAGCAATGCTTGGAAATCCTGGTGAATTCAGGTTTAGACAATGTTATAATTGAAGCGGATTCGGAATTAATTATTAGAGCGGCTAAGAAGATTAGTAATGACACCTCTCCAAATAAAGTGTCGAAGCACTTGAAGCTCTTGCAGGTTTTTTACCGCATCTATTCTCACTTGCGTAACATCAAAACTATCAGATTTGCTCATGTGAAAAGGAAGGTTAATATGTTAGCGGATCGGTTGGCAAATGAAGGAGTCACAAATAGGGACAGGGATTCTAGGTATGCTTGGGGTTCACTTCCCCCAAGTAAATTGCGGGAGGACTGTCTATGTAACACTACCCAGGGTATGGAACTATCGACTAACATGGAGGATCAGAGGAACCTTGAAGACCAGCGGGAGGTTGGAGGATTCCATACAGTCCAACCCGTCATGGTTCGGTGATTTTCCAAGGTCAGGATTCCCTTTGGTTAATTGAAGAATGGTTTGACTCGGACTGTTCCACAGGGTGGGGTAGTCCTCGTCATTTGGCTTAGGTGGTGGTTGACAGAGATTCCAGGTGAACGGGATTGGCTTAAGTACTGCCCGCTGGAAAGAATTAAGGGACAACACGTGGCGACAGGTCGGGTGGGTTTTTACGCGAGTCAATCAGTCCAATACCACAAGCAGTATATCGGGCAGGGTCTGAACAATTTCCGTTTTTTTGTGTTTGGCTCCGATTCCACTCTTTGAGCGACACGTTACAGTATGAGGAGAGAGAAAACCGCCCAAAACTCTTGTGTTTCTCGGCCTTCCGATATCCATGATGATCGTTGGATCTTAACCAGTGGATCAACGGTGGCGATTGTGTATGCACGTTGGTCGGACACAGAAGATATTTAGAGTGTTATGCTTTAACTTCCTTCGGGTCCGTTTGTTTGTTTGTTAGTTTGTCAGTTTTCAGTGTGACTTGTGGTGGGACCTCTTGTGGTTCCATGGTGGGTTTTGGACTTGCCCTCCAAGGTTTACTATGCTTCTTATGCTTTGTTTGGCGGTTCTCCCCGGTTTTCCGCTTTAGATTCTCTTAGTTTGGGGAAATCAGATTGGTTTGGCCTGCTCGATTAACTCTTGAACTCTCACAGAGTGAGTGTGACTCTTTGTAAATTATGTATATTTGACTAAATTTAATAGGTCCTACTCTTACTTGATCAAAAAATTAAATATATTTATTAACACATTACTGCAAATATATAACAGAATATTATATTAAAACTTTGAATAAAATAATATATTTAAACATGATAAGCATTTTCAAATAAATCACATCTTACATTACTTTCAAATAAATCACATCTTACATTACTAGATGAGCTTTGTGCACCAATCTTGCACATAAAAAAAATTGTAAATGAAAACATGTTGGACAAGCTCGCACCAAAAAAATAATTGTAATGAAAACACGTTCTTCGGCCAAAATATAGGACTTCCCAATGAACTTGTCATAGGTTACTTTATCATTGTGAACTACACCAACTCAAAGTTACTTTATTATTCTGAACCACTCCATTTGTTTAGAAAAGAAGTACATGCTTCACCTCCGTTTGAATTGGTTGAATATTTTTTTAATTCATGGTCGCTTAGTTATGGTTTAGCGTTTAAAATTGGTGATCAACATGCATCAACACTCAACTAAGCAGACCAAAACGTGGGGTCGGTGGGAAAACACGAACCAAAACATGAAACGAATATATACCAAAATATTAAAACAATGTTCAATTCCATTCTACCGTTTATCAGGCCACACATGATTTTTTTTTGCAATTGGCTTCTATAACCATGAATTCATTTGAACAGCTTTCAGATTTACCAATCTGCAACTGCAGCAACAGAAGAAATACATAAATTTGCTAAAATCATACACATATCCAAACTAGGTTGTCCTGTTGGACTTCACCTACAAAAAAAATCTCCAATCAGTATAACACAGATCCCTGTATATAGCTCAGATTTAGCTTTTCTGAAAAAATAAATAGAATTGCGGAGGGAATTTAATCTTTCAAGGAGAGACCAGAACAAACGGGGGCCGGCCTATGATAAAATACTCTTCCCATGCCCCTTGACATTTTCTTTCCTTTTCCTGCTTTGCCTTTCATTGCATCTCCCGTTTTACACAACTTCCTATTATTGTTGTTGTTGAAGGCCACCCCATCTTCTATGTTGAACTTCCACTCGCTCTCCCAGCGGGGCTGCGCGCATGCAGAACACAAGGCACTAACACTGCAATAACACAAAACCAGTCAATACCATAACATGAGTAACCCTATACATCAGATATACAGACAGATACATGTTAACTATTTTTATCACAAAAACATGTTGTTGTTGGGGCAGATCAATACCTTGGGAAAACTGGTGGCTTCCTCTGAGCAGTATCAGATTTTTTAGGGTTGTGACCATCGCCCGAATACTCTTCGCTGTCATACACCAAATCTGCTGCAGTAACGTGGGAATCCATATTATCTATTTGCAGCGAAAGAGATCAAACGTACACTCTATGTCCGTCTGAGAAAAATAAATAAACGACCGCTTCAGCATACCGAGTTACAGCCTTTTATCTTAATCGTCTCCTGATATACACATATAAAACGAGGAGCTGGGAAAGGAGAATCCACCCCACCCCCTGTTTTGGGGTTTCAAATACAGCGGGGTGAGATTACGGCATCAAAGCAAGAACACAATGATGAAGTCTAGAGGAAGATCCGCTCTCGGAAAACCACCCCACCCTCTGTTTTAGGGTTTCAAATACAGCGGCGTGAGATTACGGCATGAAAGCAAAAAACAATGGTGAAGTCTGGAGGAAGATCCGCTCTCGAAAAACCGCAAGTACAAGACCGTTGGCGGCTTCTTGTTTTGATATCGCGAGGCAGAAGCCTGAGGCAGCACAAACAACCACGACGAAGTATTCAGCGTGTCATCAGCCACACTTATCCTTTTGTTTTGTGTGTTACTAGAGCTGCAGATTTGACTGGACTGACAATAACCGTAAATTGTAGGAAAAGCAAATTATTGAAAATGAAAAAGGAGTCGATTTCCGGATGATGATGATCACCGGTTGGTTATAAAGGGGAAAATTGGCTAAAGGTTTTTCAGTTTAGCATGAGTGGTTTTGTTTGGTGTGATAACTAAGGTGTTATTTTGTTTTTGTTTTATTAATTAAAAAAAATTATATTGAAATTTGTTTAAAGTTTTTAATTGTAACTTAATGCGGATAAATGGTTAATGCGGATGGTTGAATGGGGATGAAGATGATTTTTTGTTCTTTTTAATTGAGGGTCTAGATTGATTCTCAAGAGAATATGCTCAGCCTATGTTTGATCTTATTATTGGTTGTAATGTATTAAAGAGTTTGTTAGATTGCATTGACTTTTAATAAATTTTAAAAATTAGATTCCATCCACTTGGCTCCTACTCACCAAATTCCTTTCCTTTAAAGTTAAAGTTGACCAATAACATTTTTATACATAGTTAATCAGGTAAATGTGTGCATTATTAAGGCATTTTTGTGTTGCAATATTTTTTTTGGTTAATTTGTGAAGCTTTAGGCTATGTCAACCACATTAATATTTTTAATTTGGTTATACTAGTTTATACTTATGCATATTTTTAAAGTAATTAAAATAGTTATAACAACTAAATAAAGATTGAAATTTAAAAATTTAATATTTTTAATCATTAATGTCTTTTTGTTTATGAGTTGTATATAAATGTGGTTACAATATATTTCACAATTAAAAAACACTTTGAAAAGTAAACTTGTTATTAAAAATATTGTATTGAAATGTTTAGAGTATATAAAGTAAATACTTTCAAACAATATTAAATACTAGACAAAAGAGTCTCTAATTACCGATTCATAATCTTCTAACAACACTGCCTTCTTATATAAATAGCCCTAAAAAATGTCATTCTACCTTCCAATATAATAGCCCTAAAGAATGTCATACACTTGCTATTGAATTTGAGCTCAACAAGATCTTAAAAATGGAGTTTCTAAAATATATATAAAGTAGATACTTTCAAACGATACCAAATACTAAATTCCTTAATTACCGAACTAAAATCTCTTAATAAAATTGCTTTCCAATATAAATAACCTTAAAAAAATAGCCCTAAAGAATGTCATACACTTGCTATTGAATTTGAGCTCAACAAGATCTTAAAAATGGAGTTTCTAAAATATATATAAAGTAGATACTTTGAAACAATACCAAATACTAGAGTCCTTAATTACCGAACTAAAATCTCTTAATAAAATTGCTTTCCAATATAAATAACCTTAAAAAAATATCATGCTGTTTTCCCATATAAATAACCCTAAAAAATATCATGCACTTGCTATTAAACTTGAACCCAATAATATTCTGAAAAGAAACATTCCTATAAACATATGTTTCACTGTTTCTAATCCAAAAAAATGACACACAATATACGAATAAAACTGCTTTTCGGCCCACCTAACTTTATGAAGAGAACTTAGTTATCCACCACCCAAAAAAGAGTTTTGATTTTATAAAAATGTCTAAAGAAAAGTTTTTATTTTACAAAAATATCTAATCAAGTAGACATGATACAATCAATAAATCCAACAAATTTCTTCTCACCTTAGATTTAAAACTAGTCAAAATGTACTTCAGCCTCAAATTCAAAATATGTTTTTGAAAAATATAGTGCTCCCAAGACATATGATGCTATATCAAGGCAAAGTTAATGGGAGAAAAATATTTGCATTCAACAAAAAGGGCCATCGCTATTCAAGCTAAATTTCATTCAATGAACATTAGTAGGACCATGTAGATAGAACATAGTGTTTACCAATTATAGCATGAAAAACCTTATTCATCTTATTTTTGAAGAAATTATAAATTGAAAGGTTAGATATTAGTGATTTATTAATTTTAAAACCAATAAAATGTAATAATAAAAAGGAATTTAATTATTTTATGAATGGTTTAAAATGTCTATTTTTTTATATAATGGAATGATAAATTTAGTTGTTAAATTAATAGTGGGAATAGTAATTATTGATTGTTATTCACCAATATAAGTTACCTCATCACCATTATTCAAAGAAAATTAAGTTATCTTGAATTATCCCAAATAATCCTTAAAAAATATACTTTCACTCCTACTACTAACAAATCTCTTTATTAACCTATTTCGTTATATTTTAAAAACAAACTCTTAACAAACAAAACAATTTTCAAATTACTTTTACTTTACATTCATTAATTTAAAAACATACTCACCCTATTTTTTTTAATTAATAATTAATATTTTTTATCAATTTTAAAATTATAATAATAAAACAGTTGAATCTATTTATACCGAGAAATACTTTAAAATGTTTTCTCTTTTTAATAACCTCTAAACAAATATTTGTTTTATCTTTATTTTAATTTATCTAAAAGATTGTCTTAACATTGATGTATATATTAATATAATTTTTAATTTAAATATTTTTAAAATAACACAAATAAGAAAATAAATAAATGAGATACAAATTAAAAAAATAAAATTATGTAAAGAAAAGATGTATAAAAATAAAATGTTGTATGGGAAAGATGTACAATATATCTTCGATTTGGTGAGTTTGTCTTTATTATTTTATTTTTAAAAAGTTTGAGGATGTGAGGACACAATTTTACTATGTAATTGCAATCGTGTCTCATTCAGTTTCGGCATTTGCAATTGTATTTTCCACCCAAACAAAGTTGGCCCCACTCTGTCTGCCTTCCATCTCCATAGTTTTCTAGTATAACACGATCTTGGACATGTGGACAACGAGTTAATGCGAAGTGACAAGGCAGCGACAATGCAGGTACTGCTTTTCGAATCACAATTTTGTGATCAAATTTTGAAAATAAATAGATAAGGTAGCCACTATCATATTTTATATTTCTAATAAAAAAAATCGAATTATATGGTTTAAAATCTATAAAATTTAATATTAAAGTATTAATATTAATTTTAAATGTTTAAATATAATTATTTTAAAGGTATGTTTTTCTGAATATGGAGAGTAATGATCAAGTTTGCTTTGAGAATGGAGAAATTGACTGGTGTTCTTCAATCTAGTAAGAAGCTTTAACTACATGACTCAACCAATTAAACTAACCTTAGGATATATATATATATATATATATATATATGAAATTGCAATGGGGTAAAGTTCATATTTGTGTAACACCAAGTTGATAATTATTAAGAAACTGAAGATTGAACAACAAAATTTTATCATTCAATTGACTTTATATAATACTAACTTATTAAATAAACTATTCCATAAAACTATATTTTTATGAGAGAGTGTAGATTTTCACAATGTTTAAATTGAGAGAATTTTGAGAGAATTTTTTTGGATGAAAAAGTGTATAGGATTTTTAATTTTGTCCAACTTTTTTGGTGGACACTCCACCTGTCATCCAAGATCAGAGAATTAAATGATCACAAACAAGTGCTTAGAAGCCTTGAATGATCACAAATGAGTGCTTAGAAGCCTTTAATAGAGAGAAGAATACAAATTAGTTGTTAAGAATTTAACTTTAAATAATAAAGGTCATTGGTAAGAGAAAGTCAAAGAAAAGACAAATAAATAACAAAAGAAATGAACATAAAAATTAAGAAATTCAAAATATAAATAAAATGAGTTGAATTAGGGGATAAAGAAAATGACCAATATAGTGAAATTGGGGGATAGAAGAATATTAAATAAATTAAGAGATAAATTGAAAGAATCCATTTAATTCCATTAGAATATAAGTACATAAAAATTTGTATGGATATGTTAAAAATATGAAAAATGGATAAATGGATATAAGGATGAAACAAAAAGGAAATTTGAAAAGATAATTCTATAAATAAATAAATAGATACAAAGTATGTGTGTGTGCGCACGTGTGTGTTAAATAGATACAAATTTTGTGTGTGTGTGTGTGTGAAAGATGAGAGGTCCAAAGATAGAAGTATAAAATTGGGACTAAGAGCTCAAAAAATGAGATCAAATATATGTTGGATCAAAAGGAATAAAATGACACCATGAAAGAGAAGGAGGATTTGTTGGTTCACCAATCATTGATGGTTCTAGAATCAAAATGGAGAGTACAGGGAGAGGGATAGGGTAGGGACGAGAGAAAAATAATGACTGAGTTGATGTATAACATGTTTTAAAGAATGGATTAACTTATAACCATCTTCTCTGTTAAATTTGTTGGAATGCTTCTCAATCTCAAGAGCTTCCTTAATGATTCTAGAATTGTAAAAAGGAATAGAGGTAAGGATTTTTTACTTATCAAAGTAAACGATGTGTTTAAAATTAAAAGAGCATTCAACAATGGTAAATGTTGGTAGTCAAAGATGGTTGGTATCAACAATATGCTCTTTAAGGAGGGCTTTGAAGGGACAACCAGTCTAGCCAACGTATAACTCCATGCATGAACCACAAATCTGGTAAACCCATGAACTTAACATGTGGTCAGTCATATACTTAGTTGACTAGAACATTTGCTTCAAAGTTTATGGGGTTTAAAAATGGTCTTAATGTTCTTTTTTGACAAGATCTTAGCAATGAGGTTGATGGTTCCTTTTATGTAAGGGAAAGAGACTTGGCCCTAAGGAGGAGAGGAAATAGAGCGATTGGATTTAGGATTAGACACTAGAAATGAGCTTGAAATTATTGATCTAAAATGATTATACCTCATCTCGATGGATTACCTCCCTCTTCACGACTAACGGGAAATTTAATTGCTTAAATTTTGAGTTCATTAAATTATCAATCAGGGCTCGTAAGCTGATGAGGCACCCACACAATATATGAAGAATTAGATCTGATTGGAACATTATATCACATAATGCAACATTCAATTAATAATTACTTTCTACTGGACACAATTCATGCTTCTCTCACTTAACAAATAATTAATATACATTAATCTCAAAAATAATTTGCATTCATTAATGTTCAACAAGGTCGAGTAACAGTAGCAGTTGATCGATCCATTCACACTCATGTTGAAAAGAATAAACAAAACCATGCAATCCAATAGGACTACAGGTTCGAGTCCTGGGGGTACCTGTCAACCCTCTGGTGGATCCCTAGGTTAGTAGTCTCTTAACACACACGGTAAGGGCCCTTAACACACATTAAAATTCCAACTTCTTCAAATTGATGTGATTCTCATAAAGGAATCGACAACATTAGATAATTGTAATGGAATAAATACAAAATAATGATTTACAACTTTAAAACTACATGTCTTCAGAAATCATAAAGAACCACATTCAATCTATTAAACACACACATAACCTATGCAAGTGCATTCCAGGTAACCAAATCAAGGGGGGCTCTCTAGTTGGAAGCACTACAGGTAAAGGAACTTGTTACTCCAACAAATTAAACAAAAACGGTGAAAATTATATTATATAGTCATAAAAATGTAGCATAGAGTCCAAAACTCATTTCAGCCACTTCAGCAGTGTCACAATAACATTACATCTAACTTTCTTCAGTAGGTTACAATACAATATATAAACCTTTATCGACCAATCCAGCTCGAAGAATAAGGAAAAGTGTTATAACTAGGTGGCTAATATTTTCAAAAATTACAGTGGACGAAACTACCTATTTATTGTTGAACAATCTCATTCTAACTAAAACTCATACAATATAAAAAGATAACAAAATAGAAACTACTTTGACTATACAGGTCACGGTCAGAAGTATCCAAGTTGGTGTGTAAAGTGAACAATGCATATGTCCTTCCCATAGTTATCTAGGATGGATCCTTCCAGTAGATTATAATACAATGCTTGATCTGGTAAACAATGGTCATCCACCCTAGGATTTAGGCAAAAAAGGCTACAAAGTCTCACAACCATTAGATAAGTGAATTTACTGAAATATAGACCAATTTAGTAAGAAAACACATAAAAATAGTGATAATCACCTTTGGCATTCAAGATGCAATTAAAGACATAAAACAAAAAAAAATAGTAGTAAAGTATAAGGAAATGTGAGGCAGGGCTTGAGGTTTTGAGTCATAGAATATGCTTGATATGTGCTTGGAACAGGTTGATTTTGAGGCTCTTCATCCCCCCCACACTTAGACGGTTGCGTGTCCTTGTGCTCAATTCCCGTCAAGATTCTCTTCGCTCTCCTCTTATTTCCTCCCAGAGTATTTGACTTGCATTCTTTGAAAATGTTGCATCAAGTAGTCTATCTTAGTCTACTAGAGCTAGTCTTGCTTAAGTAATAGTTGATTTCAAAATGCCAAGCAATCTCGCGATTTTATTAAACGATCATTACTTTGAGTCAGAGCTCGATTCTCCAATTCCAATTGAACACACTTGAACTTGAACTTATTAAAATTCCTCCACAATTTCTTTTCTTTCTTCTACTTTCCTAAGCATATTTGATCTAGTTCTATGTCTACTAATATCTTAGGCTCAACCTCTACAAACTCTTCGATATTCCTAATTTCTTCTAATTTGGGAGAATTCAACACTTCCTCCTTTCCAGTGATTTTCACTTTTATTACTGGTAATGGTAACTTTAAATCCACTTTGTCACCCAACAAAGACTCCACATCTTCTTTATAAGCTTTCCATTCTAAGTTTAATTCTACAATTCTAACAAACCTCTCCAATTTAGTAACTCCTACATTTTTCTTAATACCAGCTTCAGATAACTTCAGTACGAGAATTGCTCTTATCAATTTGTCTTCATAGGCACTCAGTGCCTAGAATTCCTTTTCTATTTCAATGTCAAGACCATCTAGTGGAGAGACATATTTAACACTCTCATTAGAAGCATCTTTTACAACATTATTCCCATCCTTTATATTGTGCTCGATTATAAAGCATTCTAATGAATATATTAAGTGGCCATATAACTTTTGGAACAATGTAGTAAAGCGGTTGTCGGAGGACTCACATTCCACGTCCTTATTTCCGTTCTAGTGTATCGAAGATAGTGCATATTGTTATCACTCAAATTTTCCTTAGAAGTTATTGGAAAGAAGGAAAGGATCCAATGTAACTGCAAACCAATCTTTTAGACTCAGTTTCTAGCCAACCTAAGTCGAGAGAGGGCTCTCTCTTTATGATTTAACTTTGTTTTGTTGGATATTAGGCTAGTTATAAAAGTTTAAGGGTGCTCGATTTTGATTGGGTGGTGGAATTCTAAGAACAGATGGTTAGAGCAAGCCTTCAGTCCATTGGGCTATGGAGTCAAACAAAGAGTAGCTTAACCAAATCAGACCAATTGCTAAAGGAAGAATTCACAGGGCAAAGCTAGTACAACAGAAAGCAAATTTGTGGGTTGAAATGGATGAGGCAAACCTAGTCAAGGTAGAAGGGCAATGAAGAATCCTTAAACCGGGATCAGGATGAGGAATAAAGGGAGGTCAGTGGTAAAGGGAAATTAAGAATCATTCACTTTTGACCTAAGGGAAAAACTACGGAAGTAGGGGAGCAACTAAGATTTCCCAATCCAAGGTAATTCAGTAGAAAACAGTGAGAATGTAAACATGTCAAAACAGAGAGCTTAAAGCTAATTCTGAAATATTTTTCTTTGTTTACTGATGCAGGAGCATCCAGCTCTGAGGAGGCAGAATGAGGCGGGCAGTCTCAGGGAGAGACAGGACACACAGTCATTACGTATAACTGGACAGGTGTCAAAGCCTTGTCGATTATTTTATTTCATTTACTGGATTTATTTACTTTTTTTAATATGCTGATAGGATTAGGCTAAACTAGTTCATGCACTGATTCTATTTTTTATTTGGGAGTTAGAAACAGAAACGTAACTGTTAGTTAAATTAATTTTCTTTAAAAGCATTGTATTAGTTTTAGACAGTTAGAGAGAAACAGTTGCCCAAATCTGTTGGGACAGTTCCACTGGGAAAGAACAGTTAGATTGCTGGATGTTAAAAACAAGAGGGAGATGATGGTGAGAGGTTCCTCGGCAGATAGAAGAAAAGATTATTAACAGTCATTTCTGAAGATTCTAATCTCTGTATGAAAACACTGTTTTATTTTTATGCAAACATCATCACTGTACGAATGAAATTTCAAGCATCAATTCACAGTCATTGTTAGATAAGATTTTATGCATCGATTTACAGTTATTATGCAAACAGTATTTCCTTCCACAAATTTACAGTTAAATGTATAGACTAAAGTTACAGATACAAATAAATTCCACTATGTAACGCGAGCGTTGGAGAAATAAGGCGGAAGGCAGACGCAAAGAGGGCAGGCGCTGCCTCACGTTGCAAGCCAAGTGCGAGATGTGTGTAAACGACGGGGTGGTGTAACAACCACAAAGAACAGCAAGTGTTACCAAGCGCATCACAGACAGAGTACATAAAAGTGAAGGACAAGAAAACAAGTGATCTACAGGTAACCCTATAACCCTAACTACTTTCTGTGTTACAAACCATCTGAAAAGTAACCAGTAACTGTAGCATCTTGAACAAAATAGCATTATGAAAAGGTAACGATACTGTCGGCGTGCTCATAGTCTTTCTTTGAAACAAAACATCCATATTAAAAACAGAGGTCTGAACATTACATTTAGATACAAGATACCCATATGAGTATACAGTGTCAAGAAACCGTTCGAGCAAGGGATTACCCAGCAGAACCTTAGAAAAGGCCTATGCTAATTAAGTTACCAGATTACAGTCGAGGGTTCAACAAGTGAACGCCCAGTCGAAAGGACAACAGAAAGACAAAAACAAAACCACTTGCAGAAGAGGATTTGAACATGTGATAAAAACCCATCCACAGGGACAAAGCCGATAGCAGAACGACCAACAAGTTCATAGAACTGTTTCATAGAAGCAACCAACGCATTGAACCACGAAGGTTACACAGACCCGAGGGAAAAACCAAGCAAATTGACGCCCAAAGTAACAGGTCCAACATTACATTAAAAACCCAAAACCCTAAGGAGCAAATTTATCAGTCGGAAGGTTCCTACCCGGATAAAACGCTGGAGGGTGCCAAGATTGGTGAGCGCGTGGACGGCATCAAACCCCAGAGGCAACGGCATCAAGCCACCTGCAAAAAGGAATTAAGAATCCGTTAGAACCTTCACAGTTACGAACCAGAGTCATAATATTGACAACAAAAAGAGAAGAGCAAACCCTAAGCTTACCTGTGGAATTCGAAACAGTAGTTGCAAGACCGATAGAACCCATAACCTGGAAGACCCGGAGCAGATACGTTAGGGTCGGTTGAAAAAGGACTGATAGAATATAACCAGAGAGATGGATTACCTTTATAACGAAACAGAGGATGCAAGCCGGGTGGAAACCCTGTAACAGCGCAAGTTTCAATCAGTGAAATGAACAGAGGCAACATTTATCAGTAAAGACCAAAACAATAAACCTGGAACAGAAGAATACAAACCCTGTGCCGAGTATAACAGCTGCCATAACCCTTGAAACATCACTGCGAGGGTGTTAAAGCCCGAGAGCAAGCAAAATAACAGTGCAGGGACCAGGTTGGCAGAGTAGCAGAGTTTCTGCGGAGCAGAGCCAAACCAAAAAGTGTAAAGTGCAAATGACCACGATAGCGGGGGAACACTGACAAAAGGGTAAGTCATATAGAAGCCACCTACAGGTGTGAAGGGTTAACCGGCGGTCCCGGGAATAACCCTAATTCCGTTTATCAAGGAGCGTACAGGTATATTGAAGTCAACCATAAATTCGCTAAGTACACAGTCCTGTCAACCATCGGATATCGTGTTTTGGCGGGAGGCCATCATAAGTGGTATCAGAGCTAGTTTTTGAGTTAGAGCTAATGGAACAGGTAGAAGGTGAAGGTGAAGTAAGAGGAAGAGCAAGAGGAATAGGAAGAGGAAGAGGACGAGTAGTCCACAGGCCAGTAGATGGTGGATTACGAGAGGAGATAAGAGTTTTGCGTGAGAGATTGGCAGTGATAGAGGCTGGAGGAAGAAGAAACCCAGCAGATAACAGTGATGAAGAGGCAGTTGAACCAGAGGAGGATGAGTTTGAGGGAATAACACCGGAACTGAGATTATTGAAGTCAGTTTTGCTGTCCAGTCATAAGCCAAAGCATGAGTTGCCTACTTACGACGGAAGCTTATCGACAGATGTGTTGTTAGATTGGCTAAGTGAAGTGAATAAATTCTTTGAGTTTGAGGAGACCAGCGAAGACAAACAAGTAAGGTTTGCCACCACCAAGCTGAAAGGACATGCGTCCTTATGGTGGGACAACGTTCAGGCGGAAAGAAGGAGATTAGGCAAACAGCCAATCAAGAAGTGGGCCAGGATGGAAGCGAAGCTGAAAGAGAAGTTCCTACTGAAAGACTATAAGATTATGTTGTACAGGCAGGTACAGAACCTGAAACAGAGGGGAATGACTGTTAGAGAGTTTACAGAGGAATTCTATAAGTTGAATCTACGAGCAGGGTATGTGGAAGATACCTCAGAGAAAACAGCCAGATTTGTAAATGGCTTGAGAGGGGAGATTTTGGATGAAATTGGTATTCTTTCACCACAGACGTTGGATGAAGCCTATCAGTTTGCACTGAAGGCAGAAGAGAAGATAAACAGGAAACAAAACTCCAAGAGAGGAGGTAGTTCTGGCAGGGGGAAAGGCAAGGTGTATGGCAGAGGGAGAGGTACAGTCTCAAATGAGGAAGGCAGCAGTTCCAAATCTGTTGGTACGACTGATAAAGACAACAGAAACAGAGAAGGACGACCAGTTCAGAGAGGACGAGGATTTGGTCGAGGCAGGGGAACTGTCCAGTGTTACCGTTGGCATAAATTGGGACACAAGTCTTATGACTGTCCTGAAGGTGAACCAGCAGGCGGGAGAGGAACCTATGTTGCTCAGCCAGAGGATGCAGAGGAGACACCTCAAGAAGCGGAGAACACACCTGAGATAGGTGAAGCCTTGGTATTGAATAAGGTGTTGTTAAAGCCAACCAAGGAAGTTGCAGAGCCAGATCAGTGAAAGGCTTTGTTTCGCACTGTTTGCAAGTCACGAGGTAAGTGTTGTAAGGTGATTGTTGACAGCGGAAGTACCGATAACTTGGTAGCTGTGGAGATGGTGGAGAAACTGGGATTAAAGAGGCTGAAACATCCCACTCCCTACAAAGTATCGTGGCTGCAGAAGGGGCATCAACTGTTAGTTGATGAACAGTGTGAAG